>JAANSN010004821.1:0-13945 GCA_036850665.1 Dicranocentrus wangi | reverse complement strand
CAGCCAGTTGCGGATGAAACGGTGTGGGACGTAATCAACCATGAAATCTAATCGACAGCTCTTCACCCGAAACAAAGCAGACAGGGGGAAAGGCGAAGAGATGAGGCTTTTGTCTATTCTCAAACGCTGGAACCTACGTACGTTACGTACTAAAGAAGGGCCGCCAACGATAGTATTGATTTTTTTCGAATTGAGGTGCTGACTTTGGTTTACGCGAGGACAAACTAAGATGACCAATCAGTAAACTTTGCCCTCTGCGCTAGCTCGTGAATTACATACCAAGTTTGAAGGAAATTCAAGCATTTGTGTTTATACGTATGGATACACTCGATTGGAGAATCGTAAAAAAAATAGCTTACTTTATCACTAATTCTGATCATGCAAGGTGCCCAAGGAAGAACGAGAGCTAAAATATCTTGATTCTGGTAGGGAACGGTTCAACAACTCCCATAAATATTTCATGGGGTTGAACGTAAGCCTAGGTTGTCCGAAAAGAATGGGCAAATACAAAAGTACATAAATATGCTTTTCTTGTCTAGAATAAATCTAGGCATTTTTTTGCAATTTCGGTTTGATTTGCGGATTTGCCGCAAGCAAGCCCAAATCCTTGCAATGTTTCTTCCTGGCTTATTGTTTGTCCCGTTGGCTACTGCTCGTGAGTATTTGTTGCGAGAATTATGAATTAAGAATGAAATCAAAATCGCGTTTGGTGTTACGATGAAATCTAAATGGTCATTCTGACGTTTGTGGTGAGCGGAAATAACGTTGTAACGTTACGTAAGCTTCAGCGACTGTAATTGTCATACTATATTGGCGTAGTTAGGGTAGGAGTTTCGATCATAGACGTACTATAAATGCGGTAATAGTTGCAGTGTAGCCACTCAGGATTATAGAGGTGTTATCTAAATTGTTAAAAAATATGTTTCGTCTACCACATTGAGAAATACTGACTAGTGAATATATACTTACTACGTACTATCTTATAAACAGCTCCATTATATATAATATTAGGAATGTACCATCATCCGCCCCATCACACGATTCACACGAATATTCCAAATCCAGAGGCATACTAATACTAATATTTTTTCGCACATTTTTTACTTAATGCCCTGCCAAATAGAGAACTAATGGCGAGGGTGGGTAGCGAAACCGTCAACATCTTCCGGTCTGATTTCATGAAAAATCATTCTTCTTCTCCCAAAAATACCTAAGCAAACTGGGTTAAGGCTAAATTTAGAAAAAAGTGAATAATTTCTGGGCGAAGTCTATATATCTCCACCACCTCACCCGTCGTCATCCTGTAGAGTGCACTGCATTTTTGCAGAATTAGTTTTTTCCACGAGGAAAATAAAGAATGACTATATATACCGAAAAAAGTATTAAAGGAAAACTCCCTCAGCATGATAATATTACCCAACTTTTTCTTTCATCATAACAATTTAGACTTTTAACATTGACTTCTCCTTCCCGTGCAACTCGCTGGGAAGGAGAAGGTCGACGTTGTGTTATTGATGTAACAAAAACACGATAGGAGAAAGTAGCCCATTCATCCCAGCGTATAGATAGCTTGATCGGGTGTGGGTGTGTACCGGACCATATACCACACGGAAAAAATTAACTTATATTTTACAGTCCCTCCATGTCTCCCATTATACCCAAAGTTATCCACCTTGGTAGGCAGGATTCAAGCAATAAAAACGCTTCATTTCTGGGGTAATGACAACTTTGAGAAGAATTTTTTGTACAAAGAAAAATCCCTAAGTATTTTCTGTGATTATACGCAATTTTCCATTTCCCAAAGTACCCATGTTTATACCCATTTACGGATGCGCACGGATATACTGGAAAGCCTAGGAAAACATGTATCCCGTTCAGTGAGCTCAGTCGTCTCCACTCTCGCTAAGGCTTTTTCATGTTAGCGGTGAAAGAACAAGTTTTTTGGTCAAGTTGAGAGAGAGTTGAGTAAAAACAAAAAAAAAGTTTTCTCTTCCATCCATGTCCTCATGCCTTTCCACTTCTCGTTGAAAATCTGCGAGTGGGTTGATACTGCGAGTATGGTGGCCCATCCGTGCTACTCGAGCATTCATAGCAGTTTTATATTGCCCATGTATATTTAATATAAAAGGATATTACACGCATTCCCTAGCTACTCCTTCCCTTTTCCTTCATTGGCCTTTTTAAGATTGGATGAAAAAAAACACATCAATAGTAACGCAACAGAGAGGTCATCCACTAGCAATGTGAAGGATGAACTCGCAGAGGTAATGTACGTGCCACACATGTATATAGCGTTTTTCCAAGTAATCATAACGGCACAAGTAAAAAACTGAATCAAAAGCCCTCTTTCCACTGGACTTGGGGAGTCATAAGAAGAAAATTGTCAGCAGATAATGTGGCCATTCAAGTCAGATTGTATTTTGATAACTTGCCGAAGAAAAAAAATCTGGAAAAGGGATTTTTTTTGTTCATTTTGCTCCGTTAAAAATCCCATTTCATATTCCATATTCAGGGAACGACTTTTCCTGAAAACGAATGTGTGTAATCTAATACGGGGAAGCAATACGGTGATATACATAATAAGCAGGGGTTGCTGTTGCATTTTCTATATCGCCCAACGCTCCGAATTTTCTCCTTTGGTTAACATTACTGAAGTTAAAGAAAAGGAGAAAAAGAAGAGAAAATCTCGAGCAGTCCGGGTAATTTTCCTCCTCTCCAGTCAAGCAGAACAATTTTCAGTGTTGGAAAGTACCTTTTCAGTGGACCATCTAAATTGTTCAAATATAAAGCCTTCCAGATAACCCTTCCTTCCCATGTTGTATAACACCAATTTTCTGTATACACACTGTGTGTATTGAATTGAACAAGTGCCATAACCACCCCTGAAAAGATATCTTTTCAAGCTGTTCCCAGTTTCCCAAGCACTATTCACTCCCGTAAAAGACTCATTCACTTGTGAAATCTCTGCAATGCCAAGACCCTATCGTTGCTAGACTCAAAGAAAGTCAAAAGATAAAAAAAACTGTTGAAGTTGAAGTGACCAAGAAGAAGCATATCTAGCCAACAATATTTCTTATAAAAATATGTCTACATTTTTTACCTCCCTTTTTTCCACACTTTGAGTATGTATTTAGGTCAGACATGTAAAAAGAAACGGGGGAAAGTCGTCGCGTACATGTAATTTTCCAGTAATTCATTTCCCCCTCACTCAGCTGCGTTTCCTAAAATGTCTGATGAAACTGATAGCAGTTAGATCTTCCCAGAGATACAGGATGAATTATGTAGATTTAATTTTTTAGAAGTGGCCATAATATTTCATAGGCCAGCGCGTGCTGTATATATGTGCTTTGTCTAAAATTTACATCCCTTTTAAAATGTCCTCAGCATTTATTGTATATTATGTTATACCTAGTCCCTCCCTGTTATTTTTTGTACTTTGAGACAAAAATAATATATATATATTTCAGTCGTGAATTTGTGAAGAACCGATGTATACGAGGATTTTCTTTTTTGATTATTCATTATTCCACACAGAAACTCCATTATGGCTTTTGCTTCACATTGCGCCGATCAAAAACGAGCGGGATGTGGTTGTGCTCTTCCTTCTCACCTTTCGCGACATTACGGCTCTCAAACAACCCATCGAGGCGGAGGACTCAAAGGGCACGAGTACGCTTTACAGTAAGCTCAGATGACAAATTACTTTTAATTTAATTAAACCCCATTCATTATATTACCCTCGCGAACCCCGTTTGACTGTGAGTGATTACAGTTGATTATGTACAAGATACTAATGACCGGAGGAATGACTAATGATATTTTTTCCCATTTTTAAGGTCTCAGCAAATTCGCAAAACTCGCTCGATCCGTCACCCGAAGCCGCTCAGTCCTCGCCTCCCAATTCTCGTCGCATATCCCCGTAGTAAAGGAGACTTCCAAGCAGTCCAATCTTGCTCATGTAAAAATATTAATTTGTCATGTATTAATGGAAATTATATAATTATCGAGGCTAACATGCGTACATTTCCTCTTTCTTCTCTTTTGTGCATCCCCCGTGGAAAATGGTATATTTTTTGTGAATTTTTCCATCCTCAATAATGTTGGTTGTGTCGCTGGTGTGCCCCTTGTAGATGATGAGCCTGAATGCCGATGTCTTGCCGCAGTATCGTCAAGAAGCACCAAAGACTCCTCCACATATACTTCTCCATTATTGTGCCTTCAAGGCGATATGGGATTGGGTAATTCTCTGCCTGACTTTCTACACAGCTATAATGGTGCCCTACAACGTTGCCTTTAAGAACAAGACATCAGAGGATGTGAGTCTCCTCGTCGTTGACTCCATTGTGGATGTCATCTTTTTCATTGATATAGTTCTCAATTTTCATACTACTTTTGTGGGACCTGGTGGTGAGGTTGTCTCCGAACCCAAAGTTATCCGCATGAATTATTTTAAGTCTTGGTTCCTCATTGATCTCCTCTCTTGCCTTCCTTACGACGTGTTCAACGCATTCGACCATGATGAAGACGTGAGTTCACTTTTATACATTCTATATACTTTTTATGATTTTTCGCCATCTCATCCGCTTGCTTCTATGCTAAACACGCAGCTTTTTTCAAGGCTTGATCATGTTACACCTCTGGGCTTTTGGGGGTCTCTATGCTGCTAATTATTCATGGTACGTTTGACACATCCTCACCCTCCGCTGAACCTTTGGTACTCCCTCAGAAAAAGGAGATTATTCACCGGTGATTGAGTGTATTCACTTCACAGTGGCTCTGGAATGCACACCTTTGAAAATATCCCCTTTTATACGGGAACTTTCCAAACATTTGCTATTCATGAAGAATGCCACTTGTCATCCAACTGCTTTTCAAAAAGTAAGCAAATTACAGCAGCTCAAAGGAATATCCCCATCAACACACAAATTACATCGGAAAAACATTATTAACTGTGTGAAAAACAAGACGGGAGCTTCAAGTTTTAATCAGGATCAGTATCACATCACCATCCTCTTATACTCCGTCCGTAGTATACTCCCCCCCACTTCCTCCTCTCAAAGTGTATGCATTCCACCATATATATATTCCCCAACGTTGATTACTTTTCCGGCTCCCCTACAAAAACTCGCAGTTTTTTCTTTGAACCCAAAAACTAAGTTACTTTTGCGTACAAAGCAATTCCCCTTTTCATTAAGCATCTTAAACAGATTCCCACTCTGTCTGGATCCCTGTTAATTTCTGGAAATTCCAAATAATAAAAGTCCAATTGGTCTAATTCTTTCTTTTCCTCTTTTCTTCCCTTTTTGTATAACTGCGTTCCACAGAGTGGAAAGCAAATATGGGATACAATGTCGTTAGCGAGTTTTCCCTCATTTTCCTTTATTCATGTAAGTTTACTTTCCAAAAAATATATGTTTTCTCACTATCTCCCCTGAGAGTCGTCTTTCCATTAAGCTAACTTAGCACATTAAACCATATCCCTGAGAATAAAAAAAGTGGGCGAAAGGGAAGTGGCTTCGCTAAGTTATTAAGACTCCATCCGGATCCTCTTTTTTTAGATACACATTTCACTTTCACAACAGAAATCTTGTGCCTACCCATATACGTATACGTGTGTTCTCAGGGATATTCAGTTTTACTTTGGAAAAAGTTAACTTAATAGCATTCATTGTAATCATTGGCATCATCTCCCACTCCACGCCTGAAAGTGTATTCTCTGGGAGTTGAAAAAGAGGAAAAAAGATTCATTTGAGAGTTAATGTCTTTAGTGTGATATAACAGTCCAGTTTGAGTCTCACTTTTTACGGCTTACTCTTGGGGGTGAATCCACCACAGCAGATAGATTTCTTTTTGAGAAAAGTAGGCAGCTCGAGAGAGAGAGAGGGAGAGAGAGATGTGTTTGGAAAGATAAAATATACCTTACGTTCATGTAGTTTTGTGATCTAACATTTATCCGTGAGGATGTGTACGTACACGCGTATGTCCCTTTTTCATTGACAATGTCTCCCGTCTCTTGGATAAATTGGAGTTTACGACCTTTTTTCTTTTTCGTTCCCAGCTTAATATCATCCCGTGTGGGGGCTATGTCTGCTTTAGTTGCTCCGACTTTTTTTCTCACACTTTTCCCCTCCGCTGAGATCCTTTTCTTTTATATATAATATTGTCATTTAATCTTGCTATGTCTACCTAAAAAACTGTCTGCACTGTACTACACATAGCGCCTTTTTGTGCTCCAGAAGCTGGAAAGATAGAACGAATTACATACGTTTGTAAGCAGGAAAAAGAAGCGAAACCAGGCCAAGTTGATCACTGGGAAAAAAAGACGTGTTTCATTAATTTAGTCTCAAAAGGGTTCACCCGGTGGTGCCCATCTTTTTCTTGAGCCTTTTCAAGTTCAAAGAGGGGCAAAGAACAGGAGAAAAAAGAAAATATATGTCGTTCACTGGGGAAAACGGTAGATACACCCGTTGTGTCCTTGCCATTATCTGACAACGTTTCTGGTATTGATGACTTGACGTAGATTGGAGATACACAGATATATTGTCGGTCCACGTCCGTATAAATGTTCAAGGATCCAGGCAATTCATATCGCGATCACAACACAGTACGCGTAAAAAAGTATCTCAAGTCTCGCGTGGTGTGCCTTAGTTGTTCAGGGTTATCTTGATGGTAAATTCTGGGAGAAAATTAGTTGTTGTTTCGAGACATCACCGAATCAATAATTTCATTAGTTGATCGTCATTCCTGAGCTAATTTCTTTTTTAAGCATGGCTCTTACTCTTGGATTCGATTCAGAAGATGTAATTTTATAAAACAAAAATAACCTCACATCCTATCCTACTTCATGATATGCAATGCATTTGTGTTTAAGATTTACGACAATTTTGGCAGCGATAATATGTAAATATTAAGGGCAAAAGTTGAACACATTTAGTAACATGGATGTGCGGGATGTGCGTAACCGGAAGAAAATCCTCAACGCCCGTTTTAAGCAACGTTTTATCCAATCGATACGTTAACTATCCATTGCATTGTTGTATATACGCAAATTCCAAAAACTCCACTGGAAGTTTTTATTTTAGGGTAGACGAACCCACTATAATGGCGGTCATAAACTTCGTCTTTCGCCAATATTGAGGGAATTGACATTGTCGGAAGGAAACTTTACTAAAAAAATCTATTTGACTATCCCATCAGCACCACCGGCACAATGTCCGTGGATGAATGTGTAGGAGATACAACACTGGCCGATAAAAGAAGAAAGTCGAGAAGACGAACGAAAAAATAGTTCATTGTTCACTTTGAGTTCCTTTCTTCCCCGTCTTCCATCATAGCTATGATTTTTATGTATTTGATGGAACAGATAGAATCTAATGCAATAAGAGGAATATCCATAGTAGTTTCCCTCCCATCAAGGGTGATATGTGTATTTATTGCTCCGTCTCGAGCATAAACATTCTCCCCAGAGAGCACTTCCAATGGCCCATTTCCTTCGCAATGGGCAAAACAATATGCTTCATTCCATCACTTTACTACCTTCATCCCCATCATACAGCTTATGTGTACGCACTGAACACTGCAGGACGGATCTATATAGTTTTCATGAGTTATCTGTTATCGTCGTACGTACGCATACACACTGTGCACAAAATACTGAATGTCTCTTATGAATATTTGCCATTGACATGTATTCCTCTAGATTTTCCCTATCCATTCCAAAGAATTATCTCTAGTTCTTTCCTATCTATCCATCCCGATTCCCGTCCCAGTCCCAATATAACGTGTCCTTCGTTGCCAACCAGTTCACCAGTGAATGACACCATAAAAGCCCTTTTCCTGTCGCTCATGTCCCGATATTTTGGACGTTAACTGTCTCTTGACGTCTGTCAATTTTTCTCCTCTAAGCTATCCCACATCAACGATGACAAAGGTATAAAGCGTCGCTATTTATTCTACGAAAAATGTAAACAGATGAATGAACTTTTTCCTGAAAAAAAAGACAAAATATATGAAAACAGGAACACGCCATGTAAAATGAGAAGTATTGCTTTACATGAGAAGCATTTTTTTTTGCTACGATTAGGATTTGGATGATGGCCCTAGAAGCAGAAACAAGGGGAAAGCAAAAAAGGCTCATTTTTCATTTTATATTGTGCTTCTACTTTACCGATATAGTACTTTGTCGAAGTATGCATTTCCATTCCACCAAACTTATGTTTTGGACCGATGTGCATAATATGATATTATAGAGAAAGCTTTGAAACGGCTATCACAATACATTACAAATATTCCGGGTAATGTTTCGTAATCTGTGAGCATGCCAGTGCACTAGACGCTCAGAGTGGCATAATAATGCAAGTTTCTGCTTGTAAAAAAGAGGAAATGAAAGCCCAATATCTCTTTTGTGCAGTTTAATGTTACCCTAGGCATCTTCTTGGATTCAAGATAAAGCGAAACAATGTTCTATTGCATATAATGCAATACCGGGCAGAGTTATCAAAAGGCAGTGCACGACACTTGGGGCTACTCAAGTGGCACGAGTTTTTTCTTGCTTTTTTCTTATTGAATGAGAGAATCTTGATGATATTTGGTTTCACTGGGTGCCGGAGTGAGAGAAAGATGCTGGCTTGTGTCGTGTTACTTACAAGTGAAAAGTGGGATGGCGATGCCAGATGCGTTACCCCTGCTGTTGTTATCTTCACTTTTTGACTATTTTTGAGCTGGATGGATAAAAAGAAGAAGAAAAAATGCAACGAGCCAAAATTATATTTCTTTGAGTTGAATATTTTCCAGTATATAGTTATCCAACTTGAAACTGAGGATATAACATGTACGGACAATACGGACATACGGATTTCTAATGGAATGTTTGCGAGTAAAGATATCCTTTAAGCAAGAATATTATGTTCTCATCTTCAAAAACAAAAAACTTCTTTAGGTTGGGATGACTGTGCACATCTGTATCTATATAACGGGGGAGACTGAAAGGTTGACCGAAACAAATCGACTTTGTCCGTGATCGCAATTTGTCCATGTTTCACTTGGCCCGGATTGTGTCCAAGAAGGATAATAGCTTACATTTCTATTCTCCTCCATGCCTACAGTTTTTGAAGCTAATGGAGCCATTTGTCGCATTATTTTTGTATCCAATTTGTTCCGAATCAGGAGCAAAATGTTTCGGTATTATATGGGTTGGGTTCGAGTCCATTTGTGGACATTGGGGATGGCAGTGTTTTATGGGGGTGTCTTCCGGTTCGATTTTATATTCTGTATTTCTCGTTTTGGACGGGATAAAATACCGTATAGAATAGTTGTTGATGATGGTCGGTGTTTGGTGACCCCACGTGAGCGCTTTCCTCACACAGCTTCCGATTTATACATATTTGCGGTAGAGTTGCATGCAAAACAGCTTATATTGCTTTGTACGCCCAGTAGTACGAGTAATTTACACGAGGTTAATGATGACGAATGACAGGTTAAAAATAATATTTTTGACTTTTCTCTTTCTGTCAACAGGGGATCGGAAGCCTTTTTAGTGCATTGAAAGTGGTCCGGTTACTTCGTCTGGGGAGAGTTGTGCGAAAGTTGGATAGATATTTGGAATATGGTGCAGCGATGTTGATATTATTATTGTGCTTTTATATGTTGGTGGCCCATTGGCTTGCGTGTATATGGTACTCAATCGGTCGATCAGATACAGACAATGGAATGCAATACAGTTGGTTGTGGAAGTTAGCTAATGTGACTCAAAGTCCTTATATTGTGTTAAATTCTCCGGAGGGGGGCCCCACCGAACTTATTCAAGGTCCTTCGAAAAAGACTATGTATGTGACTGCCCTTTATTTTACTATGACGTGTATGACCTCGGTGGGTTTTGGTAATGTTGCTGCTGAGACGGATAACGAGAAGATTTTTACCATCTGTATGATGATCATTGCAGGTAGGTTGAACACAATTTGCAAACATTTTATGTGACGATGTTATGAATATTCTATGAAATGCTTTGAATTTATTATACTCGTCCTCACAAAAACTTGAAGTTCAAGGAAAACAATAAATCTTGTCGCTTGCTATTTATAGAACACAAAGTGCAGTTTGGTAAACTATAAAAGTAACAAGAATAGGTATTTTTAAAGAGTCCAGACTTAAAACTCTCTAATCCCCGAGAATTATTTCAAAATTAAAAGACAATGCCCGGCCGAACACAGGCGCCTTTTCAATGCATTGTGTAAAAACGCTAACTAGGCACAACTCTGATTTGCACAATGACGGTGGATGCAAAACTGTTTAATTTGGTACAGTATAATATGTACCTATGTTCGGTACATGAATACGGACGGATCCCACCCGGCTCCTAGTTATTTTCCCAGTAATACCCTCACAAATCCTTTCATTCCTACATCAACTCCAGAAGGAAAAAGGGATCTCTGCTGATGAGAGCAAAGAGAAATATTATCTTTTCTGCAAATCAGAACAAGAAATTGTGAAAACTATTCACATTAAAAGACAACTAATCTTTTCCCCTGTTCCCCTCCCAGTTTACAGAATGCATGCATATTTGCGTTCCCTTTACGATTTTGACTTTCATATTGTGATCAAGCACATACACAACCGCATATCTATAATTATTACCCTCCTAGTTGTAGTACTAACTTCTTTTAGTTCTTTTTGGGGAGTTGTGTGAAGTCACACATGTTTGTTACCACTGGTGTGGTGCCTAGGACAAGGAGTAAATGAGACAGTCAGACTATGAAACAAAAGTACGGGGGAAAGGAAACAAAAGGCAACAATCATACAATGAGAGTCTACCAGAAAACCATACAAATATGCGTGGTATGAGAAGTAAACTGTAGGCGAGAGAGAGTGCTTTCCTAGTGTGCCGGAGAAGTAGGAGGTCAGCTAGGAAAACCGAAAGTGCTGGCTGGTGAGAGTATGTCTGGAGACAGCGGAGCGTGCAGGCGTTGCGTTGTTCATATATCTTCATGTTTTATTCCTCCAAGTTTCTCAACCCGTTTCGTCGTCGCAAACCTAGCATTACTTGTCGTATTAGATTGGATGAATCCATGTATCAAGTGAAACGAAAGTAAAAAGGAGGAGATGGGAAGGTTACAGGGAGAAAAAGTGCACACTAATACACTGACAGTGGTATGGGTACGGTAGTGTGGATTGTGGATCAGGGTAGTTAGTCGTAGTTTCTTACCACACACAGCAGCAGAAACAAAGTCGCACTCCAGTCACAACTGTTATTACCATTATGTAAGATGAGATAAAGTCATCCAACATTCTGATATTATTACAAAGGATCAGTTTTATTTAGCCGCGCACGGTGGTTATTACTTATACATACGGTATAGCTTGCTAGCCGTAAAAGCAACAGGAACCATTCTGTGTGAAACTCGGGAAATTAATTGTGGGATTTATTGTAGCTGCATGCTTATTTATGAGCAACTTGAACAGAATACTATTTTGTTTTCGACGGTTCGCTTTCACCGGTAGCCAGGCCACGCTCATGCACCAGCAGCAGCTCCTGCTGTATGGCTTATAACCCGATGATAATGAAATTTTTAAATGTTCCGTATCCCAACTTTGCCTACCCCTTCGTCACAGTTACAACCTGTGTGGAGACATAAAAAGCTAGGCGGTTTAATGGAATGGTGTATTAGCTTGTTATTAGCCCTTTACGACAGATTAAAATGTACATAAGAAGGGAAAGACCATGATGAGTGGGTATAACCACGGTCTAGCAATGACAAAGCGCAAAACTTTCAAAGGAACATGACTATAATTTCAGTTTGATGGGATATGCAAGATGAGATTTCTACGTGTGGACGACATAGTTCAGATTACACAAAAGACTTGAATCTTATTTGTTTCTTTACATCTCCCTTTTATGTGCCAGCACCGGTGGCTAAATTACTAATATAATATTTGTGTGGAAATCTAACAATAAGAAATGACGCAAGTCGATGTTTTTCACCACTCCAAGCCTTTCATCTTGGCTCTTTTGATGTAATATTAAACTTGAAGAATCGCATTATTACCCATTCTTCTAATCCTACATATATTAAATATTTTTGTAAAAATAACGCTTGTCGTTTTGATGTAGGTAAATATAAACTGCAAGATTTTATTCTGTCTCGTAGACTCGTTCATAACAAAAACATGCCGGTATTACAATAAAACTTGAAAGCATGATTACGCTACGAGAGCAGATGCAGTACTTGACTCGTACTTCCAAGTTGGGGGAAGCACTCTTTTCGTCTTGTAGTAACGGGCCAAACGGTGAATTCTGGACTCGACCAAAATCAAACGGAACTTGGAGTCCTTATCCTTCCTAATGGTTTCCAAAATATCCAATGTGATCAGAAAATTGCCAAATAATATACCCCCTTATGGAACATAATGTGATTCATATCTTGACGGTAATTAACCTGTTCCTTTCCAAGTGCTTCCGGATGGAGACAGCCTTCTTAATGAGAAAATAAAGGTCCTCCGGAATGTCTGGAGCGAGGCCTTTGGCCTTCAAAATTCTGAGAATTTTGGAGCCTGTAACGAAGCGAACTTGGGCGACACCATGTGAATCCCTAAGAATTCCACCTTATTCAACCCACACAACAAAACTTACTTTTACATTATGCTCTGGACAAGCTCTTGCTCATGCCCATAATCACCTCACAGACAGACAATACAAACACGGAAATAATTATACTTTTAACCCCCACTGCCAACTACTGTTAACTCGACTGCTGACTGCTAACCAATCCATAACCACCTTGCATGCCTTTCAATCCAACTTTACTTTTTTTCTTGTACTCTTACTTTTACATTATTACCACAAAATATTCAACCAAAATCAATCAAATCTTTAGCTTTATAAAATTTGCAAAAAAAATCCTTACCAATCTTTGACGGCATATAGCCCTTCTTAGCCAGAAGAAAAATCTGATCTTTAATATCTTCTGATGTTGACTTCAGCCAAGTGGGTACCCCACGTCGGTATGGGAGAGCACTTTGGGATATACCCTTCCTAAAATCCACACAAATTCAAACTATTACAACACTCCCTTTCCTCCAAATTCCTCAACTCCTCCACCCTCCGCAAACTTCAAAACAGAAACAAATTCCGATCCCATGTTTTACCACCACCACCACCTTGATGACCATCCATTGACATTCAAACAATTTTTATTCTCCACCCCTCACCCATAACCTCTATCACTTCCTCAGATACACTAAAAACAAGTAAAAAAACTCACCCTGGAGCGTGCATACGACCCATGGTCCGGTTTTTCAATTAAAGACACCTGAAAAAAAACTATGAAAAAGGCACTGGAAATTTAATTCCTCCACAAAACGACGATCCTCCAAACAAAAAACTGGATTACACCTTCTCCATATTATTCTCCTCACACAAGCACAAGCAGCAACAGAGCGAGAGCCCAGAGCCCACCTTTCCATGTGTTCAGGCAGAAATGCTTTCTGATGCGGCAGCCACTCCGAAAGCGTGCGGGTCTGGGAGCAGGCCAATAGTGGGCTTGGGGCAACTCAAGAATAATTCTGCATGCACTTACTAAATTGCACTTTTCTGTGTACACCAAACCAACAACCAAAATGTAATGTAGCGTGCGAGTGAACATGGGAATGTGTCGGGCATTTTGTGTTGTAGTTGTAGGTAGAAATGAGATGTACCGATACTACCGATGCGTATGTACAAAAAATATGTGTATGTACACCTGCACTACTACACCGTACGGGTATAATAATTTACGTACTTTTTACTACGTGTGCGTACTGCGTACTATGTTGTTTGTTACTATATCGGGACTCGGGACTTCAAGTTTTAAAGGATGCCATGCATATTATGTAGTTTAAGGTGTTGTTTAAAGGATATTAGTTGTTTTCAACAGTTTTTTAATCAACATGATGCTTGTCTTTTTATGATTAC
>JAANSN010004820.1:0-13946 GCA_036850665.1 Dicranocentrus wangi | reverse complement strand
AAGCAGATGTGTTTCCCTTTAATAGGTTTTCCTCCCGGACAGAGATATGTACGTACGGCTAAATGGAAATAAAGGAGCAAAGTGAAATTTCTGCTTTTCCGAAATTTGTAAGCTGCCTCTGCCTGGCTAATATTACGCTACGGTGCCGAGCCGACTATGGATGAAATGGCAACCTTAGTTAGTTACTCTTTAGACTGGCTCTGGCTAATAATAATATGGTCTCCAAAATCGGATCCCTTTGCATTCCTCGTGTGATGAGATGACTGAGCGAGTGAAAATCATTGCATCACCACACCACCGACTTTTACGTACGTATTTAATGCAAATGAACTTGGTTGCTCAACAAATATAAAATGTTAAGGCACACACTATGTGCATATAATAATAATAATAACTCGAGAAGAACCACGATTTTATAAACCATCAAGGCAATACTTTTATAGCTTTGGTGGTGCTTTCTTTCCAGTTTGTGTTTGCACGAGTTTATACTCCTCCAGCCAGACCAGGCCTAATATATATTCCTCCATTTCCAAATGGATAATTTGTAAGGAGCTTTTAAATGAGCCCATCTATAAAATTCTAATGGAAGTGAAATGAGTGAATGATTAGGAAATTCTTCAAACTGGAAAGAAAACTATACGAATGAGATTTTCCGGGGAAATGGCAGGTTTATAAAGTCTCTCCGACTGTGCGAGAACAACCACAATTTTATAGCATATTGGAATGGGCAAATGTACATCGGTGGTTGGTGGTTAGAAAATGTTCATTTACGTAAACCGCAGTGCAGGAGCCACTTCATCTGCCTTGATGATCCTGTACATACATAGGTCTAAAGATGAGGAGCATTAAGAAAAAGGAAGAAAGAAGTGTGTAGTGGTTGGTACAGACAGTGAGGAGAAAAAGTAAGAGACAGTAGTAGTCATCCTATATTGCTATCACTATTACCATCATCATCTTCTTGAGCATATCCACTTCACCGTCGTCGTCCTCGTCATTCCTATTGAAATCTCCGTTTAGAGGAGAGCCTCTCTCTCCATCTTCACGAAAAAAATAGTGCGAATGTGTACATAAATATGCAAGGTAGAGAAGTAAGATTATTTCCAGCTCGGATATGGAAATGGCTTGCTTTCCAGTAAGAAGGTCCTACATTTGCTCCATTTGGAAGGTGTACAGTATAGAGGGGAGGAATGGGAGGATGGAGGAAAGATAAGTTTTGTTTCCCTTCCTTTTTTCCAGACTGCTCTGCTCTGCTACCTGCCCAACTTAAAACTGTCTATTTTTTTCCACATTATGTAATCGTCATAGGATGAACACATTTTCCGTTACGTACGTCTTTTTGGAAAGTGGCTTGTCTCACCTCACCTGTCTCTCGTTATCATCGCGGAACCACGTACATGCAATTTCCGCTTACATTCAAACTAACTCCAGCCGGCGATAAAGGGAGCGCTGGCAAGGACTGCTTTAAATTCGGGTTCTTCTCTGGGAAAGAATTCATTACAGACAGGGTTTCCTTTTACACCTTTCCCGTTCCTGGAGAAAGGTTTCCTCCAGGACGATATTATCTTTGGATAAGTAAACTAATCATACTTACAAATGCAATCTTCCTTTTTGATGGACATGCAAAAATAATCTCCGCGGCATTTTGGAGAGAAAATGGGACCACCTCCACCTCCATCCATATAGTCAGTCTTCTCTCCTCGGGATACAAAAATGACAAAAAAAAATGTGAGCATTTGGGAAAATCCAATGGAAAATAAAAGAAAATGGAAATGTAGTAAAAAAAAGCTAAAAAAAACTCTGCTATAAATACGTAGCCCTTTGTGTGCATTCTTGGCTTTTCTAAAAGTAGTTCCCCGGCTTTTTGTCTTTTCTCGAGAGGTGCGTTGTATACCAATGCATAATATCTTATGTATAATATCGTCTTTTTGAGGTTAGCCTTGGACTATTGGTATCGTGAAAGACAAAGGGGAAATCTGAAGACGAGAGACCCGTTGTTTTCTAAATATTTCAAAAACCAAGTTGAAAAACTGAAGCCGCAGAGAGTTTCGGCACTAAATTATTGATGGCATTTTCGTCTCCCCTTTCCCACCTCCCACACCCCATCCCACTCACCACAGGTTATTCTCCGAGTTTGGGTGTAATAATAGTTTGGCTCAGCTCCATCGATGGATTTCCTAAAAGACGCTTTCATCGTGGCACACGGTTTCACAGCTTATATTCCATTCCCTTGGCCGGTCTACTTTGGACAAAGAAAATGATGTTGTACGAAACGAAGAATAGGATCTGATATGTATCATGAAGATGAAGCCTGTAATATTTTTTGTATTTCCAGTTCCATTTTGCTTCTACAAAGGTTCAAATCCTTAAAGTGCTTTTTTTAAACAAAATACGATTATGATGGTCCATATGTGTACATCTTCGGCTTCAGCGCATCTATCTCGTCTCGAGTTGAATATGTGTGTTGGTCAGGGTGTATCTATACACACAAGGAAAGGATTTATAATTTATGAACTGACCTTGTCCAAAAATCACGTTTTCTCCTTGTTTGCTTGCATTTGCCCACACGCAACACATCCTCTCCTTTGTATTATGTGATATGGGATGGGATGAGATGTAATGTTATATATGTGCAACGTGTTTGCCCTCTCAGGAGAGCTCTCAGTCTACTCGAGCACGTGTAGTTGTGCATCATTCACCAGCGAGACATGACGAAAACAAAAAGGAAACTAGGAAAAAGGGGTTTTCTCTGTGAATGAGTCGTAATGTGTTGTGTACGTATAAAAGAAAAAGGCTCGACAACAACGCTTCGCTTCCCCACTTGATGGCTACTCAAGTACTCAAGTGAGAAGCACAAGTTGATTTTTATATGAGGGACCTCCCCCGTCGTACGGGATTTTCTGAATGTTTAACAGCTCTTTTTTGGTCGATATCAATAAATGATCAATGGGAGCTTGTATGCAACGGAATGGGACTAGTTAGTTTATTGAGATAAAATGAATAAGTCAAGTATAAGAGAGCTCCAACTCCTTCACCTTCACGCACGAAGTAAGCGCAACGGAGTAGTAGTGGTATCAACTGTAAAGGGTGAAGAAAGGCAGGACACGGAGAGCGAAGAACCAATTTTCGGATTTTCTGATTCGATTACGAGATAAAGGAAACGAAATGCTCGGGCTAATGCATCTCGACTTGATGGGCTTGAGGTGAAAGAAAACTGATCAAATCCTGCGATAATTTTGACAAGAGCTAATTGAGGTCGTCCCTTCACTCAACGAATAATATGAATTGGGACACAAAAAACCGTAGGAGGAGGAGGACGAGGAAGGGACGTTTATCATCATGGGTTAATCAAAATCATGCTGTGATCCGAACCCAGTTTTTTCCTTTGTATTTTAACCTGCTCCACCCGAAACATCAAAGAATGGTGGACGTGGACGTACATTGTGATGAGGCGTGCTGTATGAGCCCCAGTGATGCGCTAATTTCAGTCTCGCTATTGCTGTGCTATATATCTATATAGGTATATGATATATATGCTATTCTTTTCGATACAACTTCAATGAGTTTATCTTCCGAGTGAGACGAAACAATTAATCATGTCAGCGAATGACATTTGTTGGTCAGAGACAGCAGCCACAACAATCCCTTACGTATATATATTCCAGCAAAAATATCCAGGCCAGCCTCAGCAGAGCGGCACTACTTACTTATGTCTGTTGTGTTTCGTGTTTGGGTTCGGTTGGGGATGGTTTCGCACTTTCGTTATCTCCCCTCCTCTCCTCCACTTCAACTGCTTAAATATTACAAGGGGAACCACAAGTGTCTGGCATAAAATTCATAAATTCTTCTTTAACCCGACCTACATTTCAGGCTGGGGTGAAGAATGAGAAATTCCGGCTCCGGCTGTTGTTGGGTTGAGCCGGTTGAGGGAAACCATGATAAATATTCTAGTGCAGTTGTAGTTGTTTGGGCTATTGAAGCTACCTAGTTGTTTGAAAGGGCAAACAACGAACCATGCTCCTCTCTTTCACTTCGCCAGCAAAATCTCTGCATGCACTTGTAAACTACGATAACAGCGAGCCCGGTTGTACTTTGAGATGCTGATTTCGTCGCTGTTATATAATATGAAGTATTTTCTAAAATAAGCGAAGGAAGGGCGAACGGAATGGGAGTAAAAGGATCAAATTGCAGTTGATGGACTGGTTGCAAAGATCAAAGGCAAAAAATCAAATGACACTCCCAATCTATTTTTTCTCTCGGTTTACATTTACATGCGCTCGCATCGCATACAAGTCATAAAAGCATGTTTTCCTCTCGGTCGGGGAGTCAGTGCAATGTGAATATGTACCTATATGCACGTTCGTTGCACGTCCTTCACATCCAGAGAGTTTCTTTGAAGAAGGTGCAGGAGAAAGGACGAAGAAAGGATGAAAGACATGGAATTTGGAAAGGGCAATAACAAGCGCTTACTCGTCTGTCCTCGCTCATGTCAACCACTGCACATAACATGACATTTTGTTTTGTCAGTACAAGAACCAACCCGAGTCCAGAACCTTTGCTTGCATATTATGCTAATAAAAAGCGAAAAGGAATTTAAATCAATTACATGTCGATTTATAAAATAAAATAAACTCAAGTTAAAAGCCCCTTTAAAAACACACTTGTTTCTGTATAATAGGTTTAGGTTTAGAAAACATCATATAGGTTTCGGTTTTTACTGTTATTTGAAGCTTGCCCAATGTGGAAATGGGAAGTTATTTAGGGCAGGGAGGAAAATATATATTTTTTGTGACAAGACAAGCAAAAAGTGTCATCAAGAAGTGTGCAACTCCCCCTTTCCACCCTCTCATTTGGGAAGGACTCGTTCCCGCTCCTGAAGACAATGCACTGCAGAGAACTATAGCGTTGCACTTGATCATTATTACGAAAGCTCCACTCCACTAGTAGCAAAGCAAGCAAGTTCACAAAGACGAGGAGAGAAATGGGGTCCAACGTACGTTGTCGTACACGGATTTACATGGAAGTAGCGGCATTCACTCGAAAAAAGTCTCTGTCGGCGGAGTATAATGTAATCGCTTGACAATGCCTCCTTCTTCTGCTAGTCCGCGCAAAACTAGCTAGGCATCGACGAAGCATTAGTAGTAAAGGAGTAATGTAACAGTTCTATAATGTAATAATATAATAGTTTCTATTTAGGCAGAGTTGGATGGCGACTATGGCTGCTTGCTTGCTGTTCCCTTCCTCACTACTACTTTCACACAAGCACACAATCTTTCCAGCATTTAAGGTATATACAGTGCGGGTATACATACCTCCACATCCACATTCTCCACTTTTCCACTACTTTCTTTCTACTTTATTGGCCAAGATCCAATCTATTCAAGATTATGCATTAAGCAAAACTAGCCAGCTCTCTGTAGCCAACAACAGACAGATGAAAGAAAAGTGGAGAAATAATGTTTTACACTAGTAAAATCCCAGAGAGTCATTGTATTCTTCCATTCTTCTTCCAGCCAGCAGCAGCAGCAGCAACCCATATAAAATGTATAATCCCCTTGAATGGCCAACATTATTATCATACATACATTCATTCATCGCTATGCATATTGCATTGTATTACGGAGCGGAGCGCACCACCATTCAACCAAAAATACAAACTTAACTAAAGTATTTTGCTTGTACTCCTTTCTCCTATGAATCAAACGAATAATAATGCAGTGCATCCCAACTTATATAATAGGAGCGTATATAAAAATAGCATGTACTGCGTAAATACACAGTAGTGCTGCACATTATTGGCAATGCTACTTTACTGTCGTTGTGCCCCTCTAAAAAAGTCTTTAAAGCAAAAATACGCTACGCCGCGGACCCGTCGTCCTAGTCGTAGTATGTTCAAGTACGTACGTGCGATGAGCAAAACTATTTTGTTCTCTTTATATTATTTTTTTGTATCAGAGAAGATACAACCAGCCACCAGCTCCAAATCACTAACACTAAACTCTAAATCTGCTGAGAGAGAGAGAGGAAGAAGAGGTTGAAGAAAGTGAGTGTGCAAAGGAGAAACAAGTTGAGAACATCAAGTTAACGAACAAGTCAAATGGCCAAGAATCTTCACTTTGTTCCAGAAAAACATTTACATTTGCGGGATACAGAAGATGATGCTTTTTTCACAAATGTCTTTTCTGAAGCATGTTAAAGCGTGAAAAATGTGTGGAGATCGGAGGAAAGATGGGAATCTGCGGGTGACTAATGGTAAATACATATGTATACTTTGCTAGATAGAGAGGAAGAGGAAGAAGAAATGGTGTTAAGGGGATATCTTAAAGTTTGCTAAACACTGCCACTCCATTTTTCTCCTCTTCTGCCCGCTCACAAGAAGAATACGAGGAGGAAGAGAAATAAAAGGAAAAAATTGTTGATAATGAGAACCACTGTGGCGTCAACCAAAGTCGACAAACAAACTACTTCTCTCCCCCCCCCTCTCTCTCTTGTTTCTTATTTTTTTACTCCTTTTCATCGTTTTTACTATTTTTTAGCATTTTTCCATAGGTCTTTCGGTGATGTGATGATAGTTGTAATATGCATTCCGCAAACAATTTTTTCTCTTGTTGCAATATATCTGTAGAGAAGTGGGCATGTAGCAGCACCAGAGGGTTTATTCGTATATATATACACGTACGTATTTTTTTTAGAATAACAGCGGCAGGGCTAATGTAAATGAATATGTAGAGAGCGAGGGAGGGAGAGGAGGAGATATTTTTATTTAGTGCTCGTATAAATGGAAAATGAGCAAGAAAAAGGGGTGCCTGCGAATGGGAATTGGTGTCTACTTTCACTGACTGAAATCCAACACTAACACAGCTTTAGCGCACATTTTTTCTTGTGCTTTCTCCTCCATTTTTGTCTAATTTTACTAGCTCCTTCCGGAAAGTTTGCCTGATCAAAATTATACCATGGTTTTGTAAGAAAATGAGACGAAACTTGGGGTTCCCAGAAAGATAGTCTTGTCAAGTTTTACTTCGTCTCGTTGTCTTTTCTTGTGAACTATTGGGAAATCTGAGATTGGCACGGGTAGCAAACGAGAATCGGATTTCATATTTATTGGGATTCATTTACATAAGTAGCTGGGGGAAATTCACGTATGGTCTAAAACTGGTTTGGGGACAGCCCGCGCACAGTCACTCACGTTGACTTTAAATTAAATCACTTATTTTAATTACAATAACAATAGAGTGATACGGGAAGCATAAATCTCGTGTAGGAAACAGTGCTAATATTCTATTCGTCATGCTTTACGCGCTTACTTTCTTGTAAAGCTAACAATATATTGATATTGATGCTATATTCATTTCATTTCACTAAATTATGTGTGTGATTAGAAAGCAACAAGCACAACAAGGTCGGTCGCAAGGCAGGTTGATATAAAATACAGATAAACAATGCAAATTGAACTCTGACGGAGAGTGAAATTGTGTACTTTCATCGGCTCGCTTCGTTTCAAAAGATATACAATGGAGAGCATCTCCACACTCCACAGTCTTGTCTAACATTTTTAAAGCACGTGATTCTTATAATATAATGCAATTGCTGATTAATTACGTACAGTGAGCAGGATGTAGGTAGGTTCTTTTAATCACATTCTCTCAGTAAGTTTTGAGGTTTGGCTGCTACCGACTCTTACAGAATGTAGTACAGTAATAAACAATAACAAAATTCAGTTCTTCTTGCTCCATCATCGATCGATCCATCTCAACAAATACTCTATCTATCTAGACTAGAGCGACTTGTAACTCGAATCTGGGCACTACCACATACCATTATTAGCCAAAACCATTATTGTTGTTGTCCTAGTCCCATTAGAGCTGCGGGTGGGTTTCATCGGAAGTGTTGTGTTGGTTTATGGGTCTGAGAAAAACAAGCGGAAATTAGAATACGCAGTTGAGTGACATGAGAGAAGAGGGAGGGGAACTGGTGAATTGGCATATGAGCTACATATATGCTATAAAATCCCTCCTCGATTTATGCTACACATTCCGAGAGTAGGACAACTCTATTAATTAAAATTCATACCGTGTCACTAGAATTAGTCGTAACAGTCTTGGGGAAATAACAAGACAGGGGGTATACCTCATAGCCTCCTAATTCAGGACACACATGATGTGCATTACTGGAAGAAGAACAATGGAGTATCGATGTTGTATATGGCTTGAATGAATGTAAGAGGTTTTATTGTGTTGTCAATGTCCAATGTAAATATAAAACGGAAAAGGGAGAGAGAGAGAGAGAAACTCTCGTTTATTAAATGGTTCACACGATTTCTCTCTTGTTCCTTCCTTACTTTGAGGATGACATACTGCTAAAACAGAAACCCATTAAACTCGCCCAGTGTAGTAGTAGTAAGCTACAAAGAGATAAAAACGTCCCGTTGACTCTCGCACAAGTCGCACATTTCGAGGGCAAGTAAACAGAAACCGAGATTTTTATCGTGCAAAATCCTGTATTTAGGTGATAGAGGAGGAGAGCCATGAAAATTTTGTGGAAATAAAGGTTGTTTGTTTGGGAACTCTATTCCATTCTGCGTGACAGTGCAGTTGTAGTAATACTTATGATGATCATGGGGGTGGTGGCGGTGCTGCTGCTGCTGGTGGTGGTTGGTGGTATATGGTGCTTGTAGTAGTAGTAGCACATGCATCTGACTGGCTCTAGGAAAGCTGTTGCAATCGGCGAAACGGAGTTTTGCTCAAGTTTTGTGGCATCTTCCTCCAAGAAGGGTCATTTATATCCTTCTGGACTCTCTGGGTTTCGCCGGGACTCCACACGGACACCACTACCACCACCACCACTAGCAAAACAAATGGGAGAGAAAGGATTTAGAGAATGTCCATTTTTGTCGAGATTTCATTTGTCTTCCCCTTATCCGTTTACTTTACTCACTCATTGTGCAATAAAACCATATATACTTCTTCTTCTTGCAACTTTACCTTTTTACTAATACACTTCTTTCCTCATCGCGCAACATTATATTCGTGTGCCGTGTGGTTTCTTCATGGTGGTGGCTCCTTTTGGTTAGTCATATGGTCGGCGTGATATTTCAGAGAAATACAAGATGACATCTTATATTATTCTCATTCTTCCTGGGACGATGATGATGGCCATGTGCCTTCCATGTTCTCCCTTTCCTGCGTGTAGGCCTAGCTAGTCTTCGTAGTTTTTATTCTATCTCTCTCCTCAAATCTCAAAGCTTGCCTCTGTTTCTGTGGCTGTCGCTCTCAACGAAATACGCGATCCGATGAAAAGTGACACCACGGCGGCGAGTAGTATGAGCCTGCGTCCGCAAAAACAGACAGCACGCCATTATAAAACTAGAATTTGCTCGAGTCATAATAATGTAGTAGTACGAGCCGAAGTCAAAAGCAGATAAGATTGAGATGCGAGAGAGAGAGAGAGCATAAAACAAGTTTGTCACAAGGGCGAGGGAACCTCCCATAAAGTAAAACTATGATGTAATCATGTTTTTAGTACATTTTTTTTGTGAAAAACTTTTCCGCTCCTGATGGGATGGGACGATAGCTGAGAAAGTCGGCAAGTGTGTACGTTGTAAATAACAAAATACAATGCCACTTTCCGCTCAAATCATAATCCTTTGCTGTGGCCTCGGTCGGTGCGTAGCCGACAGTTGCGTGAAAAATAGTCTTTCTCTCCGATGATAAGAGATTAGTTCGCTACCGCTGCTGGCTGAGTATCTGAAATCGGATAATAAGAAGTGCCTAATAAAAGTGGTGGGGTTCCTTCATGTTGGAAAACTGTCTAGTCGACTCTAAAGCCCAAAACTTTCTCGTGGGACTCCCCTCAATCCACAAAGTTTAGCAATCAATCTCAGGAGTCCTAACATTTGACACAGCCAGTCCAAATATCAATCCATCAACCCTGATTTCGCACATTTCCTCCTTCCGCTCCACTCCCCACACAGCAATACGACGAGCAAGTGGACGTGGAGTGGCTAGACATGGAAGGCCATGCGTACTACTACCACTACTCTACTCGGTCGACTAAAAACTCATTTTCAACTTTTTCATTAGGATGTCACTCCACTCCCTGGGCCCCACTCACAAGAGTATTCGTAGTAGTCAGTCAGAGAAAGTTGGGCCATTTTGTCGCCATGCTCCTGTTGCTCCGCGCCTGGCCCCATCCAATTCCGCAACTTTTCCACGGAAATCGGCTGGAATGCAAATTATCAATTATTTCTTGGCTGGCACACTCGCACTTTCGATTACCAAAAATACATATATATACCTATTTTTTCTTCCTCTCGGAGAACGGAATGCATGCATACACTCATAATAATAAAATGTAATTAAATTCTTTGGAGAATGGAAGCATTTAGTGGCGCATATGTTGGGGCAATATATTATTGCCATTTTATGCAACTATTTTTATGCTTCCGCAGTTCAGTAGTTTTCCCAAAAGTACATTCACTCGGAGCAGCAGAACAGCAGCAGCAGCAGTTAGAAAGGGAAGAAGAGGAAAAGAAGTTTTCACTTTTCTTGTATTGTATTGTGTATTTATTATTATGAGGGGAGTTCTCCAGTAGACTAAAAAGCAAAGGCCTTGCACAGTTGTTATACTGCACATGGATGTAATAATATTGCCGCGTTGTGTGTGGTTATTTCGTTTCAAGTAAGTAGTGGATGACCTAGAAAGCAACAATAATATGAATAATACATTTACAACTCCGCATTATGCCTTTTCTCGTCGCGGCCTCGCCGGCTTTCTCTATTGTATTTGGTTTTGGTTGGATTGGAGTGGGGAGCATTAGGTTTGGCGTGTGGGTTGTGTGTCGTGGATACCATTCCATTCCATGCCCCAGTCCAAGCCATGCAAAAAATAAGAGGGCACATGTAATATAACATTCGATGTTGTTGTGTATATACAGTACTTTTTAGCTACAATAATATAATCCATATTATTCCATATCTGTATAATGCACACATGATGTGATTTGTGCTCTCCTTCCTTTTCCCGGCTTTTTTTACAGTTCTGCTTTCCATTCCCTTATTATTCCGTCCGTTATGTCCATGCAGACGTTCGGTTCTTTGGACACGGGTATTATATGCAGGGGCGGGCGTATGGAGCAGCAGTCAGTAGTTTACTAACTTCTCTGAATTGAGATTTGCTAGCCATACACATTTTCTGCTCTTGACGCAGTAAATTATTCTGGCCATCTTTTATTGATTTGCATGCGTTTTTGCAAGCCGTTGTGTTGGTGTGTCATTCATGCGGAATCTCCGTACCTTTGCTTGGCTACAAATCGGGGGGTGGAGGAGGTGTACCCCTGAGCTTGGATTGAAGACTGCTGGGAAGACTGAAAAAGGAAATGGTTTGATATATTTTGAAAGCGAGTCTTGCTACATTTACTTTATAATTATGCATTGCTTTCTTTATTATTCCTTCGGCCCGTGCAGGATTCAATTCGAGAGGCAGCAGGCAGCAGCAGAGCAGAGCGACGCTCATTCTCTGAGCCCTTTCCACTTTCGACAGTATTTCCGGCTAATTCTAATTGTATAAGGAGTATAATCCCCTTCCTTGTCATCTTCAAAATATGTTTACGTAAACCATATAGTAAATATATAGTCATTTCATTTCATGCAGGAATAAAGTCCGTCATGTGTCTTCTTCTGCTCCTCTGTCTGTGTCTTTCTCCTTCACCGCCGCTTGTAGTGTAGTTTGGAGAGATATCCGGTTGAAAAGTTGTGAAATGAAAAGGCTGTAAAATCCAATTTGTTACACTTCGTTTAGCCCATTTTGGCCTAAAGGAGCAAACGCCTTTTGCTCCCCGTCGTATGCCACGCTTATTACAAAGATGCCCCGGGATTTTGTTGGATGATGGGGTTAAGCGATGCGAGAGCAAAGAAAAACAAAAAGCATGTAAAAGCTGTGTGGAACAACGTGCTGAAACATCATTACGCTTATCATTCCCTAATCTGCTTTACATATCCGATGAAAACGTTCTTCATAATATGGCTCGCAACTGTAAATGCATTTTGCAATGCGCGGCATTGAATGGTTCAAGTTTGACTGATGCATGATGTGATGACTAACAATACTAGATAGAGCACATGAATGCTATAGGCCTATACTTACATATCTGGGTGTATGCAGAAACGGCAAGAATTGAACAAGAGGACTCATTAGGATGATATTATAGGCTTACGGGTTTTGGGCTGAGAAAGGAATGACAACTTGCAACGCTCCTAGCTGTCCTGTCTCTCATGACGTGCTTAATATGCGCTAATGCATTGTGCTGGTGTGTATGCTGACGAGCGAACTACAACAGGCAACTCAGGAATAATTGAAGCGCGATGTCCCGCCTGTTGTAATTACCCGTTCTAACAAATGTACATGTATCTTTGTTGGGTTGGCCCAAATGAGAGTTCTAGTTCATACATTCGGTATTTTGGGGAAACTGGATACAGGTCTTTTTTTCGTGTGAGTGCCTTAGAGTGAGTCTGATAGACAAAAAATAATTACTACGAGTTGTTTCACGATCAATTTGACAATTTACACTGGTGTAGATAACAATAATAGTGAGTGAGCATGTCTTATCGTTAGAGGACGACCAGTGTCAACACTTGAATTCGTCGTTACCCATTTCTAGAGTAACTTAGAAGGGGCATGTATTACCTGACTCGTAAGGTCTGGCATCAAGGTTGACTACCTACCTATACATAATGCATAATATGTGCATATCACTCTCTGCAAGATCAGTATGCGCATACTTTAGCCCCTTCGTTTTTGCACTCTGGGTTGAGGAATGAAACCGGAAAGATTTTACCCTATCACTTTTTGCTTTCCGAATGCCAACCCAAAATGAGCAAGTAAGAATATATTTTTGTCTTTTATTCCCCTCCTTACACAGTGTCTATCTATACTACTCGCATGCTATATACTACCGAGAAATACACACTCGCAAATGTTTTTTTTAAACGCAGAAACTTTTCCTGTCGTCGAAAACGAATAGAATACTTTGCTTTTATCCACATATTCTCTCCCGCTTTTTTAAAAGCCAAACCCGAACCGCACATATCGCCAGATCACCACCACCACCACTACTACTACCACACCATCCGAATGGGATTTACAATGATAGTTTTTCTTTCACCGAGAAAGCAAAAAAAATCACACAGGAAGATCTAGAGCACCGCTAATATCGTCATTACGTATATCCCTGCACTACTTAAACAGTAATCAGTGGAAGGAATCTGACTTCCGTTTTCGGTTCTTCTCTATCTATTCCTTCCTCTACTCGACGCTCTCACGCTCGCACTACTTTCCACTTTGGAAGTGCTCGAAGAAAGCATTAGAATGGATGTTCATTGTGTGTATGCGTGACTGCTGGACCGACTTAATGCAAACTTTTCATAAATAATCAGAAGGAACAAGACGATCCTCTTCTTTCTAGAAAAAAAAGCAAAAGGCAAGGCGCAGAGCTGAGAAAAGGATAAGGCCGTCGTCTGTGTAAAGGGGAAACGTGCGACTCGACTGGTATTTCGTTTCGCAACCAGTAACCTAGTGGCAATATTATTAAGTATTACACATTTTTGCATAACCACATATTTGCTACTTTGAGTTACATGAATAAACGTAAACCGAAAAATGTGTAAAGGAACTGGGCTACATTACATCCTTTGAGATAAAGTAACTATATAAATTATATGGACATACTTTTGGTGGAGGGGGTCGCACCAGGAGGAGATGCATTATTCTTTCCCTATTTGAAGCTCTTTACTCACTCAAATGCACACAAATAATACATCTCTTCCTTTTCCCCTTTGCTTTTCGTGTGTGTATGTGTGTGTGTGCGTTCAAAACGGATATCTGCTCCACTTGCCAAAAAATGAATAAAATGGGAAAAGAAAACGAAGGCGAGTGAGTTCTTTAAGATTTTTTTT
>JAANSN010004819.1:0-13948 GCA_036850665.1 Dicranocentrus wangi | reverse complement strand
TTTACATGTGAGTGCAACTGCATGCTTTAGTTTGACGCTTCATTCTCCCACGAGTTCTTATATTTGCTTATCAATAGTAACTATTTACTCTTACCATAACCATAATGTATGACATGGAAAGACTTAAATAATCCTTCTGTGGATTCCTAAGCAAGAAGCGACAGCCCATCCGTCGTTTCTACTCCTAAATTGCATACATACATACAATCTTTAAAAACCCTTGCGAATTAGCTTTCGAAATCCCTTATGACATGAAGGCAAGTAGGGATGTACCTATCTTTATCATCGAGATGATAAAACTACGCTGATTTCAGAAGCAGCAAGTTCGGAGGGAGGAAAAGCTCAGGAAGAAAAAAAATGATTGGAAAGGGTAGGGAGTAGGGAATACATAGGATTAGGGATGAAATGGATTAGGCTGGACGAGACGAGAGGACGGGTGCCAGCGAGCGGAAAGCGGAGCATGAGTAGGCACTTTACTTACCTAATATCTAATTCCTAATCCCTTGATGGAATAGCTTGCTTCGATTCTACGTGTCTACTCCGACTTGACGATAGTGAGGTATGGTATGATGCGTGGAGATTTGAATAAAAGATTTTGCTTAGTACCGGGTTTGTTGTAGTTGCAAACCTGCACAGCAAAAACACGACAACATTGCGTCGGACAGCAGTGAAATCTCTGATTCCTTTGCAGACATTTTCGTTCGATGCACTGTCGCGGCTCGAGTAGCCAAATAGGAGTCGGAAAGCATTGTTATAAGCTGCCATCATACCGCTCAAAAATTTGAGATCAGTAGCATTCCATAAGCTACATCAATACATATTGCTGAGAAATGTCCTAAAAATGTAAACTATCTTTTAATTATAAAACTGAAAAGGAAAAAGGATCCACTATCGTGGCCAGGCACGTCAGGAAGTTTATGAAATGCGTTGTTTTTCAAAGTACATCTAATATTTTTGGGTCATAGGTGTTGAAATATTTGATGTATTTCACCTCCCTGATACATTCTAACAAGGGATACTTACATTTGAGAGCTTTTTTATTGTGATATTTCAATAGATCTCTTTTGTAGACCCCTCATAATCATGGGGCGTAAGGTACATGCCTCTATCAACCTTTGGGGAAGACATTATTGATTCGAGATTAACTCTGAATGGTAGTCAGGATAAGTAATCCAAACCACGGACATTATTCCGCGTGCCACCTTATGCATTTAATCGCTTCTAAAATAATGAATAATAATTACCAACAGATGCTTGATGGGCATAATGTTACAAAAGCAAGAGAACTGCAATTAGGACAGAGGGTGAGGAAGCGGTGTAAACCACTAAAATCTGACTTGCGTTGTTAATCTTTAATCTCTAATCCTCTCCCGAAAGTGTCTTCAAATACACAATATTTTTAAACCTGTTTGATGCATGCACCTTGTGCTATCTACTAAAGTGCACATTAGAGATTTAGAGATGTACTATTTCATCTAATTCCTGACAACAACAGTTGGAATTTCACCAGGTTGGTGAAAGCAAGAGATTGCGAGACTAATGATAGATAATAGAAGCAGAGCGGAAGACCGAGAGAGAAACCGGTGAAAGGATGACGAATCTACTAATTCTAAAATTAGGAAATTGGGCAAATGGCTCGATAAATTGCACTTGCTCATACGAATATTTATGTTGGGGCTACACAAGAGATGTATTAAAAACCATCAGATTTGCAATTTACTATTTAGACAATAAAAAGGCTCTCAAACAAAAATCTCCTTTGTTAGAACAAATCAGGGAAGTAAAGTCCATGAAAAATTTAAGCTAAGTAAGTACATACATACAAGGCAAAAATACTAGATGTACTTTGAAAAACGCATTTCAAAAACTTTCTGGCCACGACAGTGAAACTCTTTTCCTTTGCAGTGTTATTTTACGATAATGTACCTTAACCCACACATGTCGCCGAACAACTGCCGGTGGAGATATTTGAATGAGAATTGCGAACTATCATGTCATATCCACACAACTGGTTTCTGAAAACCCAACAAGGCATATTATATTGAATCCCATGCACCTCGTGGACAATTTAGTGCATTATTATTGCGGGACCTTCACGGACGTGTTTGCGTTTTTTAACTCTTTGTATCTCTTTGTATTGTATTGATTTGTGCATTGGGATTCGCTTCGCTTGTAGCTTACCAGGGTAACTTACCCGTGGAATTTAAATGGGCTGTCTCCCAATGTCAGGAAAAGTCAGTGGGGGAGAAAGAGATGTGTGAAAACTTTTTCATAAGATTTGTTTCTGATCTTGCACATCACGTTAAAATTAATTACCGTGACGAAGTATCATTTGCATAATATAATATTTACCTTACTGCGTACTATATTGGTTTGCTGGTAGTCTTATGTTTCATGCCCATATGAATTTTAAATCAGCTTCCCAACTTCAAACTGAAAAAGCAAAACCCTATGAGTGTTTAGAATAGTGCATACCTGCAGCATGTCCACCAGTGCATTTGTGGCTTGCCTGCCTGCCGAAGGCTTAATTAAAGCCATTTTTAAAACAAAGCCCAAAACATGCCAGTTTATGACACGAATACAAAATTTTGATTCCCCTGAGCCAGCACAGCACAGAATCTTACCATGATTCTCTGTTAGCGTGCGTTAGCTTTGTTTATTTCATTTTCTTCCTATTAACTTACCCCCCTGAGGCTGGTCACATAACACACAAGTACACTTTAAAAGAGGAGCTCTCCTTGTTTAATACTTCCTAAATGGAGGATACCACCATCAGCCTCATGCTTATTATGCTTTCGCCGTAGCCTTGCTTTGATGCTTTAATCACATCATCAAGATGATCATCATGATGATGCCTGTGTTCCTGTTTACAATAGCAGAGTTGAGAGTTAGACAGGTACCTGCTCTGCTCTCTCTCCCTCTCTACTCAATAATGCAAAAAGGCACTTTGAGTTTGTTATTTAATGCCTGTGCTTAAACGCAAAACATTGTAACATAACATAACATCTCTCGTTCGACTCGTTCATGAGATCCCTGTAGAATATTATTATGTGTGTTCAAAATGTTCATTCACATTTTGCCACAGTAGTAGTCAACAGACAGCTAGAGTCTTCCTTCTTCTTTACCTTTTTTCGGCTAACAGTTCATCCCTCTACCTGTAAGACGGTATAATATAATCATATTAACAGTAGTAGTGGGGTTAAGGTAATATGATGATATGGAAATGAGTGAGCTCGTCGTCGTGTAGCTAGTACATAGTACATACATACGTACATAATATCGTCGATATGAATAAGGATGAAGGTCTTTTTCTCTACCTGCCTGCTTGCTCCTCCATCAAGTTTTTCTCAAGTTTGCTCTAAGACAGTTGTTGCTCTTGCCGTCATCATCATCATCATCATCATGCACAAAAAGATCCCCACATCTTTGATTGAAAGTTAGCAGACCCTGTGTGTATCCGTGTGTACTTTGTCTTCGTTCTGCATTCTGCATAACTGTGTAAAAGCTATATATAATATATATTATATGTATGTATATGCCCACACTTGTTCGTTGTTCCTCTGTACTTGATCATGGTAGCTCTCTGATCATCTCAATTGTGTCGGTCGGACGCGGACGGAGGATTTTACTTACTTTACTTTGTGGGTCTCTTCTTCTTGCTCTTGCTCTCTCACTTGAGGCAAAATGCAAGACGAAGCAAAAATCTCATTTAATGATGCTTCCCGTACATGTGTATAATTTTCGTGATACATCAACATCATACTACCTTCTGCAAATACCTTTAAACTGTTCAACAACATTGCTGCGTACTTACTACACTTTTTCCTCTTTGCGATAGTAAATCCTTACGGCGAGGGTGAGACGAGTGTATGTAAAATATAAAATATGAAATGTAAACTGCATTGTAATACAACAACTGACTGATGAAAACACTTCTCTTCTATATATGTACAAGGTAAAAACGTAAAGGAATGTTTGTAAGAATATTATTAGGCATATTATATTATTCCCGTTGAAATCTAATTTTGCATCGCATCGCATACCTCCATCATCCTCCTCCTCCTACATATGGCTTCAAATGTGGCATAAATGCAACTTGAGTTGAGGCCTCTTCTTCCCATAATATTATTCACTGTGTGGTGCTAGGTCTAGTTTTAGGTTTGACAGACAGTTTAGAGCTCTCGTCGAGTTCATCTCCACCACCATCAACAAAAGCAACCTAATTCTTGTCGATATCATGATGAGCAAGAAGTGATACTGCGAACGACTGCTCTTAATTTTGATTACATCAAGAAGAGCCTCCCAGTTTTTTACACGGGCTGCACAAGTGCGAAAAGAAAAACACGAAACGAAACGGGGGTGAGTGAGTAAGTGAATGAATGGAAACTTGTTCCAGACTTTGTCTACCTGGAGCTCCGGGTGGTGGTGTGGAGTCTTACTTGGACTTGGTTATCTCTCAATAGTAGCAAAACACAATCTGTGGATTTCGGTGCTGCTGTGTGCATTGCATTCCATCCCGTTTTCATGTGCAAGGTTGTGAACCTCATCTCGTCAAGAAGGGAAGAAAAGTGTGCCATACACTAGTTTGATTGGAGATTGATTTGATAAGTAAGTACAGGCAATAAACTGAGTACATTTTGTTGCTTACATTGTGTTGAGATTTTAGAGATTCTTAATTTTCTTAATTATTAAGGCATGCTGCAGTCTATCAATTAGAGATGAAGAAAAAATCTGATTTAATATTTTACGAGACTTAAATCTTAACAGGTTCAATTGTGCTTTTTAAAATCCAAATCATCCATTGCCCAGCTGTATTAAACTTTACTTGCTATAATAGTCTGTCTGTTTTATTCGATACTTATTGGCTACGTGGTTTCAGTCGTCGAGTCGGTTCCATGAATTTATCCACTGTTAATAACTCTCTATTATCTTAATAACCTTTGTTCCAATCCTTGTAAATTCTTTTTAAAGTGAGTGACTCCATGTGTGGTGCAAAATTTCTGTTTTTAGTTTTTGTTGTTGTTGTTGGGTGATTTGCAACAATGCTCCTTTTTATAAATATTAAAAGTAATCATGTCATGTTGAATGGAGTTTGGGGACTTGGGAACCTAATTACTAAAGCTTACTTTCTTTGATAGGATAGTAGGGAAGGGACGAGGTAAACTCACCATGCATATTGGTAGGACGCCAACAATAGAGATCCTGGAAAAGTTGACTGTTTGCTGTTACTCGCATTGGATTAACAAATTTACAAAAAAAAATACTCGTCTGAGTCTGAATAAATGTTTCCACTAAAATCCAGACAGACTGCTGAGGAAATCCTTCAACATCAGCACTTTTGAGAGTTTTTATATGCAAGAACAGGAATAAGGAAAGTATGATGGATCGCTGTTGAAAACATTATTCGCACACTACTACCCACATCTTAACATTTGCAAAAGGAGTTTTTTTATGACGCAACAACAAATATTACATTCAACATTTTAATCACCATTTAGCAGCAATATATACTCCAAGGTCGTCGTGACAACAAATAGTGTGGTGCTGAGTTGTTTTCTGGCCAACTTCTTTAATGCAAATTATATAATAATGAAATGTGAAACAGTGAAGATTGAACGACCGTGACCTTTCTTGAAGGTCGCACGAGTTTTAAAGTATAATTTAAACATGGTTATTCCAACAGACTTTAACATTATTGCGCAAACAGATGATCACGCAACATTCATCTTCAATTTTTGTTTTTGTTCTACATAGCAAACTTCTTCATGTATACGAGTGCAACCTGGCAAAACTTAACTGTGATGAGGTGTCGAAGGAACTAACCTCCTTCCTTGACTTTTAAAAAGATATTTAAAAAATAAATAAATAAAGTAGCTCGTCGTGTAATTGATTAATCTACTTGGTGGATGCAATATATTAACAAATTAACGAATCAATAAAAATGGATAAAGTTAGTCAAAAACTTGTGCGCAACCTCAAGTCCCGGCGCTACGAGGTTATGGAGGGCATCAATACGCCACAACGGGTAGAAACCTTGCAAATAGGAAGGTACAGTCCAGACAGTTATCCAGATCGAGACAGCAATCACAACCAGCGGGACGATAATCTGGATGGAGGTGGAAAACGGGAGCATCATCATCATCATCATCATAGTGATATCGAAATGACAGCGGCCGTTTCCGGTGTCGTCCCAGATGGTAAAATATTTAAGCAATTGTCATCATCACCAGTCATCCATCAATCAATATAGCACCGTCGTCGTCATATTATTTTCATTTTACAAAAGTGTACCTTTTATTAACACATTTTGTCTTTTAATATAATAGACACGTTCACAGTATCTCAAGCTATCAATGCACTTGGCTTCGGAAAATTCCAAGTGATGCTGTCCCTCTTTACTGGCCTGTGTTGGATGGCTGACAGCATGGAAATGATGATTTTAAGCATCCTCTCCCCTGCATTGCAATGTGAATGGGGTATTGATAAGTACAAACAAGCTTTCTTAACCACGGTACGTAATTCCCATTTTAAAGTAGAATTTTGTAGGTATATTTAGATACATTCCACATGGTTTTTGGGGTTTTGACATGAATGAATCAATTGGTATATTGTGCTTTGATGAATTGCAGTCGGTATTCTTTGGAATGATGGTGAGCTCACCTTTTTGGGGTGACTTGAGTGATAAATACGGAAGAAGACTGGCTCTCTGGGTGTCTGTCGGCCTACTTTACTTTTACGGGACAATTAGCTCCTTCTCACCTGGCTATTTTTGGTTGGTGTTCCTTCGATGCTTTGTAGGCTTCGCTATTGGATGTGTTCCACAGTCGTAAGTGCCTCTCTCCTCCGTTTAGATGATTTGGATAATGCTGTGACCCACATAAATTGTTACCTTTTTTGCTTTGTGGTTATGACTTATGATGAACAATATCACATTCCTGTCACCCTTTCATGGGAAATGATCATTGCTAATTAATAATATACCTATGTGTCTACTATTCGGTTTCATTTAGAGTCACCCTTTATGCGGAATTCCTCCCGACGAAACAACGAGCAAGATGTGTGATTTTATTGGATGTAAGCAGTCACTAAAAATTCTGAATATACATGCTAGTCTACCTTATTGTTGAAATAACTGACTACCATCATTTCTGTTTTCCAGTGTTTTTGGGCACTTGGAGCATGTTTGGAAGTTCTACTTGCCATAATGGTAATGCCCACGCTAGGATGGAGATGGCTTTTGGGATTGTCCGCACTACCAATTCTTCTGTTTTGCATAATGTGCTATGTAAGTTATAATGAATGCGAGTTCATTATTATTAGTAATCTCTCTAGTATTTTTCCTCTTTGTCGTATTAACATGACAACAGGCAGGCCTGCAATGCTCCGTGCGCAATACAAATTTGATTTTTAAAAATATTTTGATTGTGGCTGCAAGAGTCAAAGAGGGATAAAAGTGGAGTTCTAAAGATGTTCTGTTTGTCTTGAGCCTCTATGCTAATTGTTGAAAGCGGGTGCAGACTCATGAATGAAATAGCTATAAGCATAATTGTTGGAAATACAGCTTTTATGAACCCATAATTGCATAATAAGAAAAGAGCTAATGATAATAATAATAATAACTGATATTTTACTGCATATTCTGATAGTGGCTTCCTGAGAGTGTACGCTTCTTGGCTGCAAGTGGAGAAACTGAGAAGGCTATGACCACGCTGAAGCGCATTGCCCATCAAAATGGAAGGTCGATGTTACTCGGAAGACTCATTGTCGATGACATGCACCCAACCGAACGTGGTCGTATTAAAGATTTGCTAATGCCAGAAATGAGAAAGACTACCCTTTTATTGTGGTTTATTTGGTGAGTGAGAACACAAGATAACTAACTGCCTGAACCATTTGGAATGATAATTGTACACTATTGAGACGTTTGTATGAAGTCAAGTTGCACCAAAGGACACGTGTTCTTGTTTGGTCACAAAGCTAATCTCATGGGTATCTTACATTTCCGCTTTTTAAAGGATGGCTTGTGCATTCTGCTATTACGGCGTTGTCCTCATATCCACGGAAATTCTTGGCGAGCAAATTAAATCGAACTTGGAAGACGTACAATTCTTAAACCAGTCCAGCCTGATTGATGCAAACATGTTGCCAGTTCCCCAGTCTCAACTCGCTGAAAACGCAACAACATTCGTGATGAGCGAGTGCAGAAATGCTACCCACAAGATGCTAAATACGAGTGATTACGTTAAGCTGCTTTGGACCACTCTCGCCGAATTTCCAGGCATGTGAAACAAACAATTGAAAAAAAAAATCCAGGCTTGTCCACGCCACGCTTATTTAAATCCTCCAATGATGTACATACTACAATTTGCCTAATATTAAATTTTCGTTTAATACTGGACTGGAACAGGGATTTTAGTTACTATTTTCGTACTGGACAAAATTGGAAGGAAGAAGACAATGGCAGCACAGTTTGTTTGCTTCTCCATAACCATTTTCGCGTTCCTATTTCCTGTTGCTGAGTAAGCGTCTTTTTAAATCCACAAACTAAAAATAGTTTTTAAACAGTCTCATTTACGGTTTAAGCTTATGCTACCTTTATGTTTTAAATTTCAGCCAAAATCTTAAAACAGTGATTCTGTTCACTGCTCGAGCAATTGTCTCCGGAGTATTCCAAGCAGCGTATGTTTACACCCCCGAGGTAAAGTGACGTTTATACATGATGCGTTTTAATAATTAACGATGTTCCTTCGTAAGCAGCTCTTATTAGCATCCATGTATTTTTTACAAAATAAATATTAGGTATATCCTACGTCAATGCGTTCAGTGGGAATTGGAACATGTTCTGGGATGGCAAGAATTGGTGCAATGGTTACCCCGTATGTAGCTCAGGTATGCATTCTACAAACAATGTTAAGACTTTTAGTTTTTACAATTTTAGACAATTTTCACTTTTAGTTTTAATATTTTTTTGTCGTTTCATTTTTTCAGGTACTGCAAAAACAATCCACACCTTTAGCAGCTGGTCTGTACGGAGCAGTTGCAATAATGGCAGCCATCGTCGCAATGATGCTGCCTATCGAAACCAAAGGAAAAGAGATGCAAGAAAGGGCATCTAAGTCATAAACTAATCTACTTTACTTACCATAATAAGTTGATGATGTTAGTATTCATCAATAATTTATTAAAATTTCTTCATACATGTCCAACTGGAAGCTTATCAGATCAAACGCCAATGAGGATTTGGTCATCGTCATCGTAAAAAATTCACCGAACTACTTATGATGTATTTCATTAGTAAGACTATGCGAAAGAAATAACTGTCAAGTCTAAAATGCTTCTGAAATGCACACAAGAGTCTAACTGTTATTGCTAAACTTACCGTATTATTATTATTATAATTACCGACATATATGCATTGTCACCAGTATAGTTGTACACTTTTTTTTTACTTGTGTCATCATAATCGCCTTCATATAATATGTACATTTAGTGGAATTCAGGAATCGTTTTTTTTATTTATTTTATATCTAGTTACAAAAAACCCTATTATTTCACAATTATTTTAATCGCTTGGTGCCTCTAACTCGCAAGGTGCAATATTATGTTTAAGTAAAAAAAAACAAACGAAGTAGATATCACTCCGACTATAGAACTGTTATTTCTCCCTAAATAATATGTTTTTGTAATAATTCACGCATCGAACTACGTATGCCAGAGTATATGCTCCAAAAATTATTTTCAAAAGCAAATGATACAAAGTCTAGAATTAAAAATGGAATATGCGAATATACTACTTAAGTACATTTATATTAATCCCGTTTCGTCGATTAATGATGTATGAAAATAAATGTATGTGATCCTGTAACGAGTTTTTAATTGTTGATTCTGATTATAAACACTAAAGTATATTGTAAAGTCTACTAAGTTTCGCAAGGCAAAGGGATTTTTTCTCATCCACTCATACTCACCAGCATCTTATGCATACATTGCATTGATATAGGATAATATATGATAAACGTATTTTGCATTGCATTTATTCACCACGGCGGAATATCGTAGCATTGCATTTGCATTGATATTTTTACGTTCAACAAGACTCTTTTCTGACTCTTTCTGCAGACTAAAAACCTTTTATTTTAAACGGGTTACAATTCCATGTTTAATCTTTTAACTGTAATCTAAAATATGAAATATCAAAGGAAGCATCAATTTACATGATACGAAGAGACATATATATAAAGACACAAAGGATATCGTTGACAAAAGCTTATTCATAAACATCTTATCGTCATCACCAGAACTTCCCAAGAACATGACCGAACAAAGCACTGTCAAGCAAGCACACGTTGTTTACGAATTGGATGGAGAATAGAATTATAAAACTGTATCTTTAGACTGGAAACCAAGGAAGGTTTTTCTTTTGTGAGTGGCAAAAAGCATGCAACTTTGTTACCCGTGGACAGACGTGTATTTCCTCAACAACAAAAATTTCCAATGTATTTTAAATGGGAGAATTTTATCTATCTACGGTCAAAAAATGAGCTTACTCAGAAAACCCTTGCTATCCTTAACATTAGCATTGCACATCTAAAGCTAAAGCATCTTTGCAAATTGGCTTCAAGATCCTTCTTAAGATACACTTAAGAAACATGAAAGTCGTAGTCGTTGTTGCTCAGGAAATGAATATATATTGAAATTACTCTAAAGACTCACAAAAGTGCTTGTGACGATGACTATGGGCGCGCTTCTGCATGGAGCCTCCTGTGCATTCCATTCGTCTGGCCAGTAGAGAATGACAACAGTCAGTACTATGACAACTGCTGACTTGCAGAAAACCCACGAACATCTCGTATCACATCACACATCACCCAAAAATCCTAATGAAGTACATTGACGAGAAGTGAGAAGTAAGTGAAGTCAACAAGATCAAACAAAGCGTTTATGATTTTCTACAGCCATATACTTAAAACATTCGTGTTTTCACACCTATAGGTAATCTCCTTTCCTAAAGCTAGTTTAGGCATTGTGCTAGTAGGATAGTATAAACGTCTTGGATGAATGTATGCATTATGTTCTTCACATTAAATTTATGCTGTCGCCGAGATTCGATGAGTCAGTCTCTGACGGAAATACGCAAAACGTTTTGAAACGTTACAGTAGTTGTCTTGAATATTGTCTTAGGAATATTAGAGGAAATGTGCTTCTGCTCCTGTTGAAATGACCCTCTCACCGGGCACTCAGTTAGAATTAGGTAATAGGTATGCCATAGAATCACTTACCTGGAATGTCAAATTGGAAACCCAATTTGAAATAAACTCCAAAGTTTAATGACAAATTAAAAATTAGATTATTGACGGATTGTTCAATAGTATCGTATTGATATGACGCTAGGCCTGCCCTCCTGCTTGCATGAAACGAAATCTCTCACGGGCCACGAGGACGCGAACGTGCAAGACGTTTCATATTATGGAAATTAAAAGCCCAAAAGTAGACGTACAGTAAAAAGGAGAAATTTGACACTTGAGTCGGAGCATAATATAATATCCAATTACATGAAATGAACATCACAGCAAACATCTTTGCGATTGTGACGATATGCGATAGAAAGAAAAAAAAATTATGCACTGCATGAAGTTTCTTTCCTTCCAGAATAATATTCCAGTGCAGTTCTCTCAGCATGCTTCATATTCGTACCTTACCCGATTGCATATTATGCATACACAAGAACACTCTCTCTGGCGTATTTTCCGTCGTCGTCTCGTCGGAAAATGCAAACGACTATACCAATGCTAGCTTTCGTTACACAGCACAGATATGATTTATTAGCAATTTTGGCTAAGAAGCCACCAGACAAATAGCTCTTGTGGGACTACTATACTGGAGGTTAAAAATAAGCTGAAGTGAACACACTCACGTTGTTCACCGCATTCTTTTTAAGTTAAAAGTACCGTGGCTAATAAGCATTGAACTTTAGCCTCCCGCTCCGAAATCACTAATTTTGCTTGGCTTATGAAGCGATTCTGGCCAATAAGGCATAAAACCCCCAAGTAATTGTTTGAGGAGAGGAGGGAGGGAGGGGGCTCTGACTGGCTAGGAATTAAATTGGAGGTTTCAGACGCTGCGGAGGCTACTTTATTTTTAACCTAAAAATTATGGCTAAAATGTAGTTTGGACTTTTAGCTCCAGTCCGTGAATAGCTACTTTCGTGATATATAAGTCATTTTGGCGAATAAGTCATATCTCTGAAACCTGCATCTACTAATTGTAAGTATATATCTACTCTTCTTTAACTTTATGCTGACTGCTGACTGCAATAGTTTCCTTTGCCCTCTTCTCCTTATACGGCTCATTTTCCCGTTGCATTTCGTTGTGCAAATAAAGATTTCTCTTTCCCTCATCTCGGTGCGAAATAATGCTGTGATTTGCCATACAGAAGGAGCATTTTAATCTCACTTAACTGCTGCGTGCGTAATAATTCGAATTGCTCGAGCAATGATAATATATATACCGTTACCGTAATAATGTAAAATATACTCGAAAATACTCTATATGATTAATTATGTGATTTAATATTGTATTAAGGTTCACTTCACGTGGAGTCATCTTGAGTTTCCGTCCCTCACTTTGCATTCTATCTATCCATCACTCTCACTTCGTGGTTGTGTCATTCCTTTTTGAAGGTTGGAGTTGGAGGTGGCGGTGGCACAATTCATTACTTGTGGTGGTTTTTTCCAGCTTAGTAGTAGCTCTGCCTACCTATTTCACTTTTGTGAAGTGTGGAGTGACTTGTGACCATAATTTTTAGTCAGTAGAAATATTTTAGGTAATGATTTTGAGTCAAAGCAAAATTATGCTAATAAAATATTGAATATAATAACATGATTTTATTGTTGTTTTCATGAAGGTTATTTCTTACAAACTACATATTTATTGTGTTGAAAATGGACATCGCTACTGACCTCTTCCAAATCGACACAAAGGGGATGTGCCTCTTGTGCCTGAAGGACTGCACAAACAGGGCAAATCCGGATGAGGATGTCCCGAAGCACACCAATTTCAAGATAATCATGCAATACTTCAAACTCAACGTGTTTCAGTTGGCCAACGTTTCGTCCTCACTGTTCAATTCCATGGATGGAATAGAAAACAGGGATTTGATGGTCACTCTCTGTTACAGTTGTTCCATGGTAATCAACCAATTATCCGAGTTGTACGGGCAGTTTGGGCGGATTCGACTCCAGATGGATAATTGCGTGATGATAGTACGAGATCTCATTGATGCGGCGGAGGGGAATCCGGATCTGAAGGAGGAATTTGTCAGAAGGATCCGGCGAAAAAATAGCGCGTTCGACTGGTTTAACGGTAGTCTTGCGGAAAATTTGAGAAAGGAGACTAAAAATAAATGTAGGCTATATCCGTTAATTAATCGAATTGTATTTAAATGCAATTTATTGAATATTTTGTAACATTCTGATGTAAGAATTTTTAAATATTGTTACAGGCGATTTGAAACTCAATACATATATTCTAAAGGAGGCTCTCAAGGATCAGAACAATCTTAAGAAGAATCAAGACGTTGAGCCAAGCCATCCATCTCCAGTTATGAGTCCACATCAAATAGTCACTCCACCCAGGTCACCACCAAATAAGAAACTCCGCACTTATTCCACTGTTGCAAGTAGGGAGCCAGTGGCATCAACAAGTACTTCTAACATGTCAACATCTGCGTCAAATATTGGCATGGAAGTAACAATTGAAGAGTCAGTAGTCATCGATCCCGCTACCTTTCCAGTAGAAACATTCTTGTTGTGTGACGACGTCGAGGATCCACTAACCTCACATTCATCACCAACCAACATCATTGCGTCAGCAGTCCAGCCCGTGCTACCTGCGGCGGCCCGTCCAACTAATGCTTCTGTCAGGAAACCTCCTGGCCCAGTGCCCAGGT
>JAANSN010004818.1:0-13948 GCA_036850665.1 Dicranocentrus wangi | reverse complement strand
ACACGAGGATATATACCAAACAAATATATATGTTATGCATATTTCTATTATTTGAATGATATCGAACAAAAAAGGTTTAATGCATAGTTAGAAGGTTGTGAGTGTAATAAATTACGTCGTTACATGCAAATTATGAATCTCTGGATTTTCATTATATGAATAATATATTTTCTTGTGTTTTAAAATGAGTCGTGCGAAGGGAATTAAATAGCAATAATAGCCCCATCTCCATCCGAAAGTATTTTAATGATTGAGTTTTAATAAGCAAGGCAGTAATGAAAACAACGGAACCTCCAGAAAACCTGAAGGAATAAGCGCAAGCGCATATCCACGTAGTGCAGCCGCACCCCCAAGGTTGTCACCCTTGCCGTAAAGGAAGCTACCGTCGTGACCCCAGCTCCAAAAGCAGACATGCTTCCTCCATTCGATCGAACCAAAGGGTCCAGTAAAACCCAATGAAACCAGATTCAAGTCTCGAAGACTTCCCGAACAAAGGGTACATGGCCTGCCCCAGAGTAAATTTTTATATCAAGGTCGCTAGTCCGGTGGTAATGGAACTACTTTCTTTAATTTTGTTATATTACCATGTTCTACTACTATGTATAACTTTTCGTAGCCCATATTTCAGTTTGTATTTCACCATTGTTACGCTAAAAAATTTTAAATGCAGATAACCCATGCAGCACGCAGATAAACTCGACCATGAATGTTTCATACAGTTCAAAAAATGCGAGTTCCACAACATAACATGGCACTAATGACTTGAGCTATTAGCTTTTCTCTCTATTTTTACCCGCTTTGTTCCCCCACTTTCACTGTCATCGTACTGGAAAACTTTCTCCAGTTTTTTTAGAACAGTTTCCAATCTTTTATTTATCATACTGGCATCTGGCACAGTGCGGTTCTAAACTATGCGTGAGTACTCGACATTTCAATTTTATATTATTCAAATGAGTGTCATCTGCATATTACGTATATAATGTGTCCTGTGTTTTGTCAATGGTCAAATGTGAAGGTAGACTTGTTGCAGACATTCTGGCTGGATGCGGACGGAGGTACTTCCGTCTCATTATTTTACGAGTATAAACGATTTTGATGAAGGCGTGCGTGGAAGTTTTGGTTTTGACTTGTGACACAAAATTGAAGGGATCAAAGGTCAGAGTTCACTTGAATTTATATGGGTATTGTGCTACAAGTCAAAAAAGCTTAGATTCTATGCAAATCTTGATTCCACAGCCAAAAAAGACCCAAAAGTTGGAATGTGAAAGTAGTAAAAATCCGAGCTGCATAAGCAAAATTGAAAAAAATAACATAAAAATTGAAAGGTAGCTTCCAAGCTTTGACTAGCTTTGAATGGATGAGGAAGTTGACTAAGCGGTCTAGCTACTTTATTATTATACTTATACTTATATTATATTATATACTACTTAATTAATTACAAATGTTCCTTTCTTGTTAGTTCATTTGCTAATGTTTCTTAATTAATTATCATGGATCCGGTCGTAATGAAATGGTTCATCATCGCTAGTTGGAATGAAAGGAATGTAATTGAAATGTTAGTTTTTGAATAATGAATAATTTTACATGAATTGATAATTGATTGGTAAGCTAATATACTGCAAGTTTAAAGATTGAACTTTTTATGGAATAAAAATGATGATTTTTTTGATTATTATGGTTTGTAAGTCATTTTCATATCACGTCAAATCGCTTCGGTGGGGATTTGGGTACTATAAGATTATACCAATACCATAGACGTAATACAAGGACGGATTAAAATTGGACATATCTACATTTTTGCACGGACTTGCCATTTGTTCAATTGACACCACACGGTTTGCTTTTTTCTTACATACTGCGTCTTATCCTTGGGATAAGGTGGCACGAGTGTTAAGTTAAAGTTAAATGGTTGTATTTAACAAGTTGCATTCACTTATGTTTAAGGCATGTGTCGGGTCCATATACGCGCAGTTTTCTCATACTAAGTATGTCTGGTCCAATTAATTCTTTAACCATTCATGTAGCCAAAGTTTGCATCACGCTGAAACTGGACATATAAAAATTTATTTTATTTTATTAAGGTTTTTTTATGAATTTCTCGGTTATACCCAGTGGCTAGAGATTTAAAATACGTGTTTAGTTTAGATTTCATTTTCATGTAAGCAACGAAGGTTAATTTTGGAGTTGATTTTAAACAGAGAGTATCTTGAGTAAATGGTGGGGACCTGCGACCAGTTCACTTGCCATGTTTCAAGAATTCCTATTTCATGCAAAATGACACCCGTTTTTGTACAAAATTCCAGCAACATTAGGGCAGTCAAAAATCATAAATATATTTGAATCTATTAAATTTTACACTCCCACGTTCTGGCTCCGCTGCCTAATGCTAAAAAAATACTATTATTTTTAATAAAAAATATTTCTTAAAGATTCAAAATATAATGAAATCTAAACAGGGAACTTTTTACACCTAGCAATGGTGTACATACATAATCCAAATACATTTGCAATATTATACAACAAAGAACACAGCTGACAGGTATTGTAACAGCACAGCACGACCCATTGTTTATCAAAAGCAGCACAACTTTTTTTTTTCTAAAAATATTCAATTATTTCCATTTATAGTAATTCAACAATTTCAACAAAACAATGGAGCTCTACGTGTTGGTATTAATGGTGGAGCTGGTGACCTTGGGCAAAGTTGAAAGTGGGACTGCACATGGTAAAAAAATTGCAATAAAATAATTAGCTAAACTCGCCTCCAACCGTATAAATTAAACTGTTTCCAACAGAATTGTCTAAAAATCCAAACTTTTAATATGTTTTCCAGCAGCTGGCAAGAAGGGGTCTGTCAAATGCTACCAGTGTGGAGGTCCAGACTTCACTTGTACCCAGAACGCCACCGAAAAGTATTATTCCGAGGTGGAAGTCGCTTGTGGTCACGCCTGCGTCCAAGTCACGTTCGAGAATAGTGGGGAGAAGATAGTGCGCCGGGGATGTGCCTCCGAGACTACCTTCAAGAACTAAGGACTGCTGCGATGGAAAGCCTCAGCCATGCCATTGTGTTGTTTGCGCCCGCAACCTTTGTAACTCCAATGACCGAGATATTGTGCCAGGAAGGTCGGTTCGAGAAGACAAAATTGAAGACGACGAAGATGATCATTTTAGCTTTCCGTGTGAACACTCTGGTCAACCAACTTGGATCCCAGTGCCAGCCGTAATTATTATTCTTCGAATTGGTCTCATTTTCTTCGCCAACTGATTCGCCTACATTCAAAAAACATATTTAGAATGATTAACTGATTGAATACATGATTACCAGTTACTCAAAATTAGATACACGAAATAAATATGAAAATTGTCAGTAAAAATATTTGTGTTTACAAAAATGAAGAGTTATATCATATATATTTTTTGAAAAATACTACCTATATAGCAGAAATTACGTTGGTTAAAGGTTAAAGTTCATCAGGATGGGCCACGCTTACATGTTCTTTTAGTCATCCGAGATCTCAGTCGCACAGTTTTCACCCGACGAATCATTTTCAATTTTCCACAGGTAATTTCTCATTCGGGCAAGTGGTGACTGGTAGCATCGCATCGTCCTCATTATCTTCGTCCTCATTAGTAATCATTAACCAGACAACTCTCTAAATTTTTCAAGCATCTATCTTTTCTTTTTTTTTCTTCCAGGATGCAGACATATGAGGCATGAGGCTGAGGCATATAAGAGAAGCGAGACTCGCAGGTTTCCTCCAACTGGATCATACAGCCGTTTGGACTTTGGAGTCTTTTCCAATGAACGTGTTTCCACGAGAGAAGAGATGCGTCGCTGGAGGGCGAGTTCATCAGAGTTGCAAGTGGCAACTTGATTGGTGTTGGCACAGGATGGACATGAGGGAATCATAGTTAAAAAGGAAAGGAGAGAGGTAGTATTCGTATTTAAAAAATTAACGTCAATAGTTTTGGAACGAAAAACGACTTTAGTTTTTTGATCATTTTCGACTTCGTGAAATACAAATGGCGTGTTTTGTCTTCCTTGCTTCCTTTTTAGTGGTTTTCGGTTCCTTGTCGAACCTGGAAGAAACACATAATTAAAATTAAACAATTATATTTAGTCAAAATTATTAACTAGCGGAAGCTGGAAGAGTTGAACTCTCACACTCTCACATCACTTACATTTGCAACCACTTGGTTTCACTTGCTGTCAATGCTGTCATCTGCTCTTCATGAAGCTCGTGCAGTTGCACCACTGACCACTGTGACCTGACCTGAATATTTAAAAAATGACACAAATGTGAAATCGCTTTTAAAATGAAATACACAATACATTTTCAATATTAAAATTAAGTGCATGTTTGTCATCCATNCATGTTTGTCATCCATCGCGCACCTCTCTTCAATTTTGTCGATCAGCATTTGCAGCTTTCCAGTGCTCAGAAAATACCATCAGTCATCAGTTGTCACTGTTCCAGCAGGCGCCAAAAGAGGAGGATGGACGCTTGGAAACTAAAATTGTTGCATTCTTCCTCTCCTCCAAAGTAGTACATAGTATGCTGCATGCAAGTATCTACGTCCCACTTTGGAGTGTACTCCCCCCATTTTTATACCAAAGCAGTCAAGTGACTCCAATAATTAACTTTCGAACACGAATAGGTAGTTTGCACATTTTTAGTACTTTTTGGAGGAAAGTCAGGTGCATTTACTTGCCACAGTCAGAACAGAAAGCAAGAACATTCGATGAGAAACTATCATCCCTAAAAACAAAAACATTCTGATTTACACTTGTGGCGAACCTGCCATTTGAGCACATTCATCGAGCACGAATAGGTAGTTTATTGCACATTTTTAGTACTTTTTGGAGGAAAGTCAGGTGCATTTACTTGCCACAGTCAGAACAGAAAGCAAGAACATTCGATGAGAAACTATCATCCCTAGAAACAAAAACATTCTGATTTACACTTGTGGCGAACCTGCCATTTGAGCACATTCAAATTTTTGATAAAAGCTGTTCAAACATTTTTACCTTCGAAATTTGACTTTAAAATGATTAATTGAGATGTGAATTTTGTTGAGCCAGAGTTGGGTAATCAAATTCTACAATGATTTTTCTACATTTTAGCTGGAAAACTCGGAATCTCCATGGTAAGCACAGAGTTGGCCCGATCCGATAGCAAAAAATGAAATATCTCAAAAACAGCAATCTCAAACTGAACAATTCAAAAGCCGACATTATCCTAAGACTGTTTACTACAATTATCATGAAGAAGCAAAATTTAGCCCATGATGACCCCAACTTTGGAGGTGTATAGCTCCGGCATTACATAAACATCCCAAAATTTAACGATGACAAATTAATTACTAGTGCTAATGGGGGTCGGTTACAGGCTGGACCACCAAGCTGCAAATTGTCGATTTCAAAATATTGAAATTCAGTTGGAAAGTGGAGACAGACAGACAACGTTGGGATAAACCTAGAGACTACTATTATTTGCGTCAGGTGAGAGTGGAAAAGTTGAACGGAGGATTTTCGTGCGGAGCTAGTGGGGCGACGGAAGACGGAGAAGTTGAAAGGAGGATTTTCGTGCGGAGCTAGTGGGGCGACGGAAGACGGAGAAGGGCATATAGGTACTTTAGCTCTTTGTTGACATCGCATCTCATGCATTTTAGTGCATATTATTCTGGTGTATACCACAATTGTCATGCAACTGACGAAACTATAAGTAACGCGTCACTTTGCGAATAATACATGCAATTGCGTAATGAGCTGTTCTTGCTTAATTTACAAAAAATTTCTTACTCGGAAAAGAGTCATAATGTGATTGTCTAGCTAACGCATTCTTGATTACGTGGAAATGAAGCGATATTAATCATTATTTCATGTTGTCCCACGTCATCAAATCCTTTCGAATGTTAGTTACTACTTTTATTATTCCAAATGGAGTCTATGCTTATGCGTTATATAGTATTTATGAGGGCTCCAAACTAGTTCAACAACTTCAACAGTTCAAGGGACTCGCCTATTGTTGTCATTGTCGATATGGTGTGGATTCTGCGCGGTGAAGTAGACCTATATTTGCGTAGATTAAACTCACAGCAGAATAAATTGCAAAAGTGAATTACATTCACTCACGACGACATTTAATGGGCACGGTACATTTTAGTTCATCTCATTATCATTCGTTCGTGGTGGATTGGAAACGCTGCGCTACCCCAATTAATTCAAGTTGGAGATATATTTAAGCAAGTAGAAGCAGCCAACCAATCTGTTAGTTACACTTTGGAACTTGTCAAACAAATGCACAACAATTAAATACCTTCAGTGTGCACCCCTTTTGCGTTGTATCAACTCAAAATAAATCCTTTACAAAACATGACGAATCTTTCCTCCATCTCCGACGCCAGAGGAATAGGTGCACCAGTGATACTCTTCTTGCTCATTGTTTTATTCTCCACGGAGGGGAATGCTGAGGAGGAATGTAAATGCCCAAGGTTACTTGATAGTCTTGATACCGTGTGTGGAACAGACGGAGTTCGTTACAGCACTTGTGAGATACATTGCCAAAGGTTAAGGAACCCATGTGGGTAAAATCTTTCTTTTTCTTTCCAAAACTAAAACTGAATATGATTTGACTGGATTATTTGCACAAGCTTTGTCCTATTTTTTAGCATTGCAAATTGCTCATGCGGGCTCATGTAGTTGGGTGAATCCATTGAGAGCCATTTACGGGTTTCGCAAGTTTGTGGAAAGGACGGACATGTATATTCAATCCTTTTTTTTCGATCCAGGTCTTGAATCGGTGCCAAGAAAAGCACAAGTAATAAAGAATGTGTTATATGTATAATATGAAATATTTTATCCCATTTTGCATTTTCTGAATTTTTAATGTCTTTTTCCTTGACCCTGTTTACTACAGAATTAGAATTGGGTTACAAAGGAAGGAGGATGTCGGGGATTGAGGCGCCATAGGTTGATGAGTAGTTACAGTGACATATCGACTGAAGAAGCTAAATTGTGAATATCAGTACCTATTTTAAGATAAAAGAAAACGAGGAGTTATGCAACTAGAGTAATTTGTATTTTATTATTTGGACCTTGAACTAATGACGCAATTTGCAATACGACGAAAGGTAATACCTACATTTTCAAGAAGCTAATCATGATTATGATGATTTTCTATGCAACGCATTAAAGCTTAATGAACCACATTTGCGCATGCTCATTATGGCCATTGGATGGATATATGGAGATTAATTTCGCAAAAGCTGTTTAAAGGATATTTCGCGTAAGTTCAAATTGTGTTTAGGGTCAAGTTCAAAAAATGGACTACTAAGCCGTGCAAGCAAACACGCTAATTTGCCCTCTTTTGTTTACAAAAATAGTAATTTATTGAGCTAATAAAGTGTAAATATTGACACTATAATATTCTGATTTAGAACAATGTAAATTGTAAATTAGATCACGTGACAGTGACAAGCTTCTGCATCTTTCAATTTTTGTGTTTGTTTACTTTGTTTACAAACTCAGCCTTTCCACGCTCATCCACAGCAAATGTCCAAACATTCTCGCACCCCTCCCAGCCCTTCCAAATCACGTATGTGTTCCTCCCTGCTGAAGGGGACGAGCCTCCCAGGTTTGCACGAACATTGCAACGTTCTCCGGTGGCAGAAGTTTGACTGGCATTTGGCGTCCCTTCTTCGGTGGGACTCCTCCGAGTCCCAGCCCCCGTCCCTGACTTGAAGGGAGATGGGAATTTCGCCAAAATGGTTTCCCTAGGGAAATTTGACCTCCTCACCTCAACTAATCCATAATACTCGTTCACAGGCGCTTTCCCCAAAACTTGATTTTGAGCCAGTGGCCACCTCTGCCCAATATAGACTCTTTTTGCGGGAGGAAAAAGGGAATTAATGGCGGCCAAGTCTTTTTCGACCCGATCAGCAAGGAGGCGACGCGCGTGGTGGGACTCACGATCTTCCACCTGTTGTCCCTCCAAGAACGTCCCATACTTGCTCGCGTTGATTCTGGACACGTAATTCCAGCTTCCGGGTGAAACGATCACTTGGTCGGGGTCGGGATTCCACCGTGGGATGTGGCGAAAATCTCGCAGTTCTGGGAATTCAGTTTTGATAGCTCGCAACTCTCGTCTTATTCGTAGGGAAAGAGGGGAAGGGGGCAGGAGCTCGCCGGAGGCTTCAAGGGCTAGCTGTTCCGACTCTGGGATTTCCTTTCGAAAAAATAATAATAATAATCACAAGTTTTTTTTCACGTGGAATTTTCTTTCTATACTGAAATATATTTTTTTAGTTGACTTACAAATTGGGAAGGTTGGCCGAGGCAGGAGCCAAAAAGGAGGATTGCCAAGGGCAAACTAAAGAGTTTTTCAAGTGCCATTTTTTGGGGTACTACTACAAAGGCTTGACCTTCAACTTTTGAAGAATACAAAGGATTTCAATTTCCTTGGGGTTTATATACTCCCTTATTCGTTCATTTTGAAGTCCCTTCAAGGAGGTGACTGATGAAGAAGGATTGCCTTGAGTGACCACCATTTCTTCGTAAATAGGATCCTACTAGCTAGTTGTAAGGTGGAAATAGGCAACCGTGTGACGTTATTGATTAAAACGCACAAGAGCTAATTATGAGTGCATGTGCACAGAGTTGCAGTGAATGCATTTAATTCTGGTTGGATGCACCTGTGTAGGTATGCAGTTTGCTGCAAGTTTTAAGTTTCCTCACAATCCCAATGAAAAGATACATGCATAGGTATTTGTGATGCGAAAATGAGCTTGGGAGCAGAGTGAAGTGCAGTGGCGTTACGCTCTATTAGCACTAGCAGCTAAAATGACAATGGAGAGCAGCTTCGCAGAATAGAATATCCCTTTCCTGACGTCATCATGGCCATTTCGTGTTAACAATGAGTTCAATTGCATTAATTGCAAGAACAAGAATAGCGTCAAAGATCAAGTTCATGGCTCAACAAATACCTATATATATGCACGTAAGAACTAGTTGTGTTGTGTAGAATAATAACAGTGCAGTGCTGTGATATGAGATGAGGTAGCCAAAGACGTGTAACTCGTGCCCACAATTTGTCACAATAATGACAACTGAGAACCCTGTTAGCCGAAGTGCAATGTGGTTTGAATGCATGGTGCATCGCAGGTATGCAGGTAGTTTAGTGTCCCGTCAGTGACCGGTAGCATGTCTTCATGTACGGCTAATTATTACGCACGTGGATGCGGGAAAGCGAAGGTCCACTTTCCTCAATTTTTATTTCCTCTAGAAATAATTACAATTCCATACAGATTTCTCTGATGTGAGATGTGAATAATATTAATGAGAAAAGGCTGTGCTAGCTTAGCTTGTAACAGATTGAATTACCGGATGGGTAGACATGTTTCCTGAAAATTCTATTTTCCAGTGGTAGTGGGCTTAGTCCGAAATGGGTGCAAATTCATCCAAGCATGTTTTATGATGGATCATTTCTGGTTGGTTTGGCGGTAGATTCGTGGAAAGCCAACAAGATGTGTCGTATAAAAGCAAAAAGGGCAAATCCAGAGAGTTATCAGTTTCATTTTGTGATTTCCACTGAATTCCTTCCGTCTCACCAAATATTAAAATATATTTTCCTTTTCTCATTTTAATAAACTCCAAAATTTCAACCCTTAAGATGAAGTTTTCATTTGGCATTATTGCCACGGTGGCACTTGTGCTTTTGGTTGGATACTCCTCCGACGCGGTTGCACAAGAGGACTGTGTATGCGACACTGAATACGATCCAGTTTGTGGGTCCGACGGAATAACTTACACAAACATTTGCAATCTAGAGTGTGCTCAAAAAATAAATCCAAGTAAGGATTCTATGTTGTGTCTGAAAGTTTTTGAATTCGGACTATTTTTTAAACTGACGTAAAACATTTTTAATTTTACAGATTTGGAAAAGGCATCCGACGGGGAATGCTCGAAGCCAAAGATAGGATGATGAGTAGAGTGGAGAATGGAGAACCACTGCACTGTCCCAAAAAATATATTTGGAAATGTCGTCGTCAACCCCGAAGATATCTATCTACTGATGATGAAAGCATAGCATTATTATAAACAATCGATACTTTATCAATTGTACTTTTCAAACGAGCTTTTAGATGCAGCTAGTAGTCAAAATAAAGATGATCTGATTTTCGTGATATTAAAGTTTGACTTATTCAGCCGAATTTAATTTAATGAAATTGACATATTGATGACTGGCACTATGATTTTCCCATATTATACTACTACGTGTAGGTGCTCATATATACTGTCAAGAAACTCATAATTTCATTTTAAAATTTACAACTAATTGAACTAATATTGGGGTTCCACCAATCCTGCCCACAACGAAGGATTCACTGAGTTATTGTACACAATACAGAGTTGTAGTGCATGCATGGAATGTTTTCCTTTAGGTGACTTTCGAAGGTGCTCATTCGTAATATATGTGAACGAACAAGAGAGTTGGTGTCACGCTGGTTGGGCACAAGCCGCTAATCAATTGGAAGAGCAGCTTCGCCGAATTAAATAAATATTGCTTCATGATCATACTGATCATGATCATAGACATGTATTTGATGTTTGATCGCAAGATTAGCGTCAAAGATCAAGTTCATGGCCCAACGGATACATGCACGTATAAGAACTAGTAAATGTAGATAGAACAATAACAATGCGGTGCGCAGTGTTGTGATATGAGATGTGAGGCAGCCGAAGACCTGTAAATCTTGCCCACAATTTGTCACAATAATGGCAACTGAGAAATCTGTTAGTTAGCCGAATTAGAGCAGCTTCGCCGAATTAAATAAATATTGCTTCATGATCATATTGATCATGATCATAGACATGTGTTTGAAGTTTGATCGCAAGATTAGCGTCAAAGATCAAGTTCATGGCCCAACGGTTACATGCACGTACAAGAACTAGTAAATGTAGATAGAACAATAACAATGCGGTGCGCAGTGCTGTGATATGAGATATGAGGCAGCCGAAGACCTGTAAATCTTGCCCACAATTTGTCACAATAATGGCAACTGAGAAATCTGTTAGTTAGCCGAATTGCATTGCATCGCAGTTATGTAGGTAGTTTAGTGTTCCATCCCATCAGTAACCGGCAGCATGTCTTCATGTACGACTACCTATTACGTAGGTGGATGCCGGCCGCTTTCCTCAATTTTTATATCCTCTAGTAATAATTATAATTCTACAGATTTCTCTTAGGTGAGATGTGAACGAGAAAATCCTGTGCTAGCTTGTAACAGATTGAATTACCGCACCGGCTGGGTAGGCAGGTTTCCTGAAAAATGTACTTTCCAGTGGTCGCTACTGCCGGATGCGACGGATGGGTAGGTTTCCTGAAAAATGTTGTATTTCCCATTGGTGGTGGGTTTAGTCCGAAATGGGAGCAAGTTCATCCAAGCATGTTATGGATCACTTCTGGGTGGTTTGGTGGTAGATTGGTGGAAAGGCAACGAGATGTGTCGTATAAAAGCAAAAGGGTAAATCCAGAGAGCCATCAGTTTCATTTTGTGGTTTCTTCTGAATTCCTTCCAACTCACCAAATATTCAAATATTTTCTTTTTCTCAGTTTAATCTCCAAATGCCAAGCCGCAAAATGAAGTTTTCAGGTGGCGTAGTGCTTGTAGCTGTGGCACTTGTGCTTTTGGCTGGATTCTCCTCCGAGGTGGTTGCACAAGAGGACTGTATGTGCAACACTGAATACGATCCAGTTTGTGGATCCGACGGAATAACTTACACAAACATGTGCAATCTAGAGTGTTGCTCAAAAAATTAACCCAAGTAAGGATTATATTTTGTTTTTGAAAGTTTTTGAATTTTGCAAATTTCTATTGTTTTAAACTGACGTAAAACATTTTTAATTTTACAGATTTGGAAAAGGCGTCCGACGGGGAATGCTCGAGACCTATGCCAAAGTTGGGATGATGAGTGGAGAATGGAGAACCACTGTCCCCAAAAAATAAATTAGGAAATGTCGTCGTCCATCCCGAAAATGTCCACTCTGATGAATGTACACCATAAATCATATATAAATTTAATAATCGATACATTATCAATTGTACTTTTCAAACGCGCTTTTAAATGGAGTTGGTTCTTGTCAAAATAAAGTTTGGTTGGACTACATATTTCTGACGTAATCTAATTTTCATGATATTAAAGTTTGACTTATTAAGCCGACTTTAATTTAATGAAATTGACATATTGACTGGCGCTACGATTTTCGCATATTATACTACGTGCTACGTGTGCAGGTGTTCATATTTATTAAGGATAGAAACTCATAAATATGGAGTTGGAAATATTTCATTTTAAAATGTACATCCAATATTGCTGTTCCAATCCTTAAGTTTACTATGTATGTGCTGTTCTGTACAATAAAGAGTTGTAGTGGATGCATTTTAAATCATCATAGCACGTACTTTGTGTATAAGTGCAATTGCATTTTCTGATTGCCTACACCTTGCGCCTTGCCTTGGTTCGGACTGCTTGCTATGGATTTTGCTTCAGGTGACCTTCGAAGGTGTACATTCGTAATACTTATATGTGAACGAAGAACGAGCAAGAGAGTTGGCGTCACGCTGATTGGGCACAAGCCGCTAATCAATAGGATAGGGAGACCAGCTTCGCCGAATTAAATAAATATCGCTTTCATGATCATTTCGTGTTGTTAGACATGGGTTTGTTGATGTTTGATCGCAAGAATAGCGTCAAAGATCAAGTTCATGGCTCAAGAACTGCACACATCAATTTTTTGTTGTGTAACAGTGTGGAAAGATGTGCGTCCTATGGAGGATCGGAAGACAATAGACATTGAATGAGAAGATGAGTTAGCCAAGAGAAATGCTCATCAATTATACTATTATTTCATTTACACTTTTATTGATTGTTTAGTGAGTTTTTACATGACCCTACTAGGCAAACGCATATCAGCAGCCTACCAAATGTTCAGTTTCCCAATTTGCTTCGTAGATCATAATAAACCTGCAAGGAAAGTTATGTGGTAATATATTTTTTTATGTTTCCGCTAGCAATTCTGTGAAAAAGCACGTTGTTACTAAGAAAAGTCTCAAAAAACCTGTAATAGAGTCAATTTGCTAGTGGGAGTGGTCGAGTCAAGAAACTGCTGCATTTCGCATTGGTGCTGGGTCTACGCCGAAACGCATTCAATCAATTTTTAGGAGCACTACCACTCGTGGAAAGCCAACAAAATATTTCGAGATAAAAGCAATGGTTCACAGAGCAGAGAGCCACCAATTTCTTTAGCAACTCGAACCAACCGATCCCAACTCATAAATTATTAAGATATTTATTTTCCTGTTCTCAGTTTTTATTTTAAACTCAGAATTTCAGACTGTAAAATGAATAAGATTTCTGTTTCTGTCGTGGTTGCTGCGGTGGCAATAATTGTGCTTTTGGTTGGATTCTCTCCCTCCGAGGTGGATGCATGCACCACTGAATACGATCCAGTTTGTGGATCAGACGGAAAAACTTACTCAAACATGTGCGGATTTAACGGTGCCAAACGTGGAAACCCAAGTAAGGATGATAAAGAGTCTGAAAGTTTATAAAAAGTTTCTAATTTTATTTGAGTTCCTTGGGTAAGACAGTTTTAATACTTTTAATTTTACAGATTTGAAGATAGATTACAAAGGGAAATGTCGGAATTCATGATGATGCTAAAAATGGCACACCATTTTCCAACCAATCAATATGTAATTAATTGTATACTTTTAAAAGTAATTCTTAAATGCTATTGGACAAAATAAACTTTGATCTCACGTGTTTCACATGAGCTGATTTTCCCTGTATTGAAATTTAGATTATCTTTCCGACTTCACTTTTTTGTAAAATTTTACTTAATCCTTCCTGGCATTTTAATATTTGGGAAATATTGGATTGAAC
>JAANSN010004817.1:0-13949 GCA_036850665.1 Dicranocentrus wangi | reverse complement strand
ATATGAAAGGTAACCAGGGAAAATACAGAGCATAGGTAGGTATATACAACCGAAGGGATATAATATATAATAGGCATATTATTTTCGGTTGGGTAGTAGTAAACTATATCTGATGAATGGGAGCTCTATCTGTGGCATAATAATCCTTTTATTTTTAGAACGAATATGAATGAACAAGTTTTTTTTAACTTGGATGGGAGGGCTATTATTGTCCACAAACTTTGTTTTTTCAAAAAAGCTCTCCGCAGTCTTCCTTATAAATAAATCCTCAAAAATCACCTCGCGACTAATCCCAACCCAAACGTCGACTACAAGTCCCCATTCCCCAACTCTGGTGTCATTCGCCATTTGGTGTTTGGCTAGCTTCCATTCCACACAGGCTTGTATTCCCTCCTCCCTCCCTCGCCACACACCATTCTGTCTGAATATTATTATATTTTTTGAAAAAAAAAACTTACAACTTACTAAAACCACTTAAAATTCCGTTTTTGGATTTGAAATCTGGAAGTAGAAAAAATGGCGTCCACACCTGAATCACAGCTCGGGAATACATCGGACTCCAAAAAAACATCCTTGCTGCTGGATGATAAAGACGAGGAGATTCGTCAAGTTCTGGAAATCAATCTGAACTTGATCCGCCAACTTAGCGAAACCTTCACCGAGCACATTATTATTACGCGAAAACGGGAGTATGAGAGCCGAATGGAAGTTTCCCAGGTGTAGGTGGAGGAACCGATGGCGGAGGATCCCAAACTTCCACTACCGCCCCCGATGAGATATCACTTAATTTCGGATCAGTTGCAGTTGAACCTTGTGAGCTCTCGACGGGAAGCCGAGAAAGGGGCCAGGGGCAGTTGTCCTCCGCAAAAAGGATTATCCAAAGGCGCTTCAACAACAACAACCTCTCAAATCCAGAAAAAATCCGGAATCTTCGCAAAAAGCAAAAAGCAGCGGGGCGGAGATCTCGGCGGTGGTATTATGTCATACGACAAAAACTTGAAGAAATGTTTGTACTGTGGATTCAAGTCGGCCACGGCTTACAACTCCCATATTCACATGCTCGGAGAACACTGCTCTAAATATTGTGCAAAATCCCTTCCTCGAAACTCCACCAAAGAGCAGGTGGAAGCCGCTATTCAGTCCGTGATTGCTGAGAAGGCCATGATTAGGCGTATAGGTCGAAGGAAGGAGGACAAGGAGTACAGTTGTGACTTGTGCTCCTCCACCAAGGTTTGCCAGATGTCTTCCAAGAGGATCCACACACTAGTTAAGCATTTTCCTGAGGTGGTTGCCACCCTAAGGAACATGGTCCAAGCGAAATAATTTCATTAGCTGTATTTTCAACCATGATAAAATATATCATTTTAGTTGTTAGTTATATTATTGAAATTTAGTTGCAAAGTATATAGGCTAACAATTGATTAGCGTTGGGAATATTTTCCCATTTATGATTCCGTTTATTTTTTTGTCATTTAAATTTAATTTAAAAAGAGTTTTTTGATATTAAATTTACCACCCTGTTTTACGCAAAGTTACAGAGACTGCTTAAAAATTGGAAACTGTCGTAAATGGGCTTGCCGTTTATTTAAAATAGTTCATCAAAGCATTTATTATTAAACTTTAAATTCCCACACTTTTATTACATCCGCCTTGAAATTAAAATTGTTGTTTTTTTTGAAATTCCGTTATTTGAACATTCAAAATGCATAATATAAGTAATACTACACATCTACTGCACATTATCATTCATTCTCTAATTTAAAATTTTTTCCGTATATATGCAACAAGTGCTTTTCACAAGTTAGTTATGGTTGTGATAATTTGCATATTATTGAACAAACATACATACATAGCACAAAGCCATCCTGCATCCTTTCTGGGTTTTTTTAATAATCGTTTTCATTTCGGCAAACAATTAAATTATTATAAGGCACATTCACATGACTGATGATGACTGATTGTTGCTTGTGTAGATTTGTAAAATATAAAAGGTTAGCACTACACACATATTATGCATTTTTACAAAAAAAAATATCCCATTAAAACATGCACACAAAGGGCTAACAAAACATGAGCCTCAGGACTAAAAAATTCGTATACATATAATATGCAAAATTTGGTTTTTGAGGAGTGGTAAACTATATAGGTATATCAGGAGCTCTGCGGCACAATAATCCTTTTGTTAATTTTAGAACGAATTTATACAAGCTTAAAAGTGGGATCGGAAAAGGAGGATTTTCCAAAAGAAATATATATATATATATATTTTTAAATACGACACACTTTGCAATTGCTGCTACAAACTTCTTACAAGCTTTCGTTGTCATTTTTTTTTAAATCCTCATAATCACCCACCACTGGCGAGAGTGTCTAAAGAACGACAAAAACAACATTTAAAAAAATAGTTTCAACCAATTTCCAACACGCTTGCATCAACTAACTGCTCTGGTCATTCTGAATATTACCTGAGCCACACCCCTTCAATGAGATATCAGTTGTTGACTCACCACTGGCGAGAGTGTCTAAAGAACGACAAAAAAAACATTTTCTTTTAACGTTTCAACCAATTTCCAACACGCTTGCATCAACTAACTGCTCTGGTCATTCTGAATATTACCTGAGCCACACCCCTTCAATGAGATATCAGTTGTTGACTCAGGCTCACTTGACACCATAGTGGTGAGTTCCCGACCCCGGCTGGAAACTGATCGTTAGCGTGGGTCCCCAGTCCCCACCCGGAAAAGTATTGGTCCAAGGGTTCCAAGGGCATCATTCAATTTCTCAAGTCGAGAAATAAATTTATCTCAAAAGGGAAAAATAAATAATAGGGTCATGCCTTTTGACAAAAAGTTAAAGAAATATATTTGTACTGTGGATTCAAGTCAACGCAACGTTTGCCTACACTGACACGTTCATATGCTGGGTGTTCACGTTTCTCAGTATTTTGTTGCAAAATTCTTTCCTCGGCATTTCACCGAACGTCAGGTTGAAGCTGCTCTATTCAGTCCTTGATTGTTGAGCAAGTCAGGAAGGATTAGGCGAACAGGGGCGACGCAGTAATACAATTGTTTGTGCCAATTGTGCTCCAAGGTTTCCCGGATGTCTTCCAAGAGGAGTCACACGACATTATTTTCCCGAGGTGGTTGTCGCCACTTTAAGAAACTTTGTATGTGCAAATTTCCTCCAGCGGATGAAGGGCTGGACATACCCTAGTTAAGTTTAGGAGAGTGGTCCTTGATAATTCCACATGAGTGAGGCTTTCAGACATTTTTCTTTTTTTTTACCCCCAACGCGTTTCCTGTGTATGGAAAAATGGAAATCCTCTGTGCATGCTGCCAATTTACATGGACGAGGGATGGAAATGAATTAATATGAAGAAAATCTAAAATATAATATGAAACTGACATTTATTAATCCTAATTTGAAATCTTGAAACTAACTATATAGATATGTATTATATAAATAAGGACACGAAACATTTAAAAGCATAAAAACATGTCGCATTGTCTTCTTAAAACATATGTATTTCTGGGCCAATTTCTTAGTGTCACTTTTTATATTCTGAAACAAAATCTGAAAAAAAAACTCATGAAGATGATTTCAACAGGGTTGTTATCACACGGGAGCAATGCTTGTCTAAAACATGGAACCTTTTGGAAGACGCACGGACTACACTGCAGCACAGCTCACAATGATAATAATGCCTCCGAGTCACAACAGGTCTCATTTTGGCGTTTTCCTCCCCTTCCCCAACCCCACCAATCACTTTGAGTAATTGCGTCCTCCACCTGCTCTTCACTGCACTCCCGGCGAATCAGTTTGGCAAGGTATTTGTGTGGGTGAAGGGTGAGCATGTGGCTGTGACACCGATATGGCGTGCTTGCCACGACCCCACAGTACAAACACTCCTTTTTTAACCTGGAGTCATTATTAAATGGCACGGACCTGCTGTGGCCAAGATTTCTCCTAATTTTTGCAAATGTCGAGTTTTTGTGGAGGTCAGAGTTGTAATGATCCTCCAAGGCCTTCCTCGTGGAATACACCTTTCTGCAACTCTGACATTTCCACTCTGTTTGGGAGATGACTTTTGAAGGATAATACTGCTGGCGTGTTGTCCTTGTCTGACTTTTTAGCCCTGAGCACCTGATTGCCGTCACGGAAATGCGTTTTTGAGTCCGAACAGAAGATTTGCAACCACGTGACGGCTGTCGTCGACTTTTTGCCGTTTTGGTAGTCGTTTTGACAGTCTTCTCCTTCTGCGGCGTGCTGCTGATGACCACGTTTTCAGTTGCCAATCGAAGAGGTGACACTATTTCTTCCAAGTCATCGGGGAAGGATACTCCACAGTCCAATAAAGAAACATGTGAGGAGGAGGGTGATGATGATGCTGCTGCTGGTGTAGCTTCAAGTCCTGAAATGCGCGAGTCCCGCTCTTCTGGCACGGGAGTCCCCCTCATTAGTACACCCTCGGACGCCCGGGTTCGCTTGCGATGTTCCGCAAAAACCTGTCCCAGTCGGAGGATTAGCGTGTGATTTGTTTCCAGAATTTGCCGAATTTCTTGGTCATTCGACGATGTAGCATCAGGAGGATTTCTTGGTCGTGGTGGCTCATCAGGTGAACACGCCATTGCCATTGCATCATCAACTTCCCCATTTGAGGCACTGGCACTACTACTTTCATTTTCGGCAATATCAATTTGCTGCGGGATGGCCGCCGGCTGGATTCCACCAGCATTTTCGGTAGTGGATGGGGATGGACGACCATCATCCTCTTCCAAACTAAGTAATTGCATTACTCCCCCCTCCTTTTCCTCCATGTCCTCCTCCTCCGAATCATCAAGTTCAATGATTCATCAGGTGAACACGCCATTGCCATTCCATCATCAACTTCTCCATTTGAGGCACTGGCACTACTACTTTCATTTTCTTCGGTAATATCAATTTGCTGCGGGATGGCTGGCCGGATTCCACCAGCATTTTCGGTAGTGGATGCGGACGGACGACCATCATCCTCTTCCAAACTAAGTAATTGCATTGTTACTCCCTCCTTTTCCTCCATGTCCTCCTCCTCCGAATCATCAAGTTCAATGATTTCTATTTTGTTGGCAGAGCTGCTAAACCTTGACCCGGAATCAAAATAATCATTAATTGCTCCCATACTACATTCCAGTAGCTGCTTCGGCACGTCACCAATTTTTAGATTGCCTTGAAAAAATCAAACAAAAATTTGAAAACTTTAATAACATAATTCTTGAAGTTGAAAAACTCGAAAGTTGTAAAAAATAAAACAAAAAAACCATTAGTAATCTTACATTGTTTTAAAATCTGGACTTTTAATTCACCCACCTCAGTCCCTCCAGAAGCATTACTATTACTACTGACGACGACTCCCTCCAGTCCCTCCTTGACCTTTGCACTCAACCTCTGAGCACAACCCACCAGAAGGAGTCTAAGCATTTTAAAATCCCCATACACTCTCCCAATCATGTTGGAGAGGGAGGAACACTGTTCGCACAAGGAGGACGCTATAACCTCCAATAAAACGTCTCGTCCTCGTCCCCCTTCTTCACCAGCCTTTGTATGCAAATAATGGGTGGAGGTGGAGGTGGACTCCAAGCCCAGTTTGCAAATGTCAATGTTCAAGTAGTCCAGCAAAGTTTGCAGCGACGACGACGACGACGACTGTGTAGTAGTATTTCTTCTTCGGCTTATTTCTGGAACGGAATTTTTGTTGGAGGAGCAGAACAGGCAAATAACAACACCTCCAGCAGCTCCAGAGTTTTCCTCCATTGTATATAAATTATAAATAAACCACAATATATTAGCTTTCGGTCGGACAGCAATATTTTTACCACCACCAATAGAATACCGCCGGACTTCACTCACAAACACGAGACAAGCGTCAACAACTCGGTTTTCAGGCCAAAGACTAAATAAATAAATAAAATCAAGTGGACTTTTTTTACGGTTTTTTTTGGATTTAATGTGTACGTGTGGAATTGTGTGTTCTTTTTGGGATTAATTTTTTAAATATTTTTGTAGAATAAATGCATAATCCTCATATAATATCGGAGAATATCCACGTACGCATGTACCCCTTGAAAAGGTTTTAGGCAAAAAAAAAGGTTTCTTCAAGTTTCATCTCTTTTTCCACCGTTGCTGCGTTCCTTTGTTCACAGACACAGGTTGTATTTTTAGTAGAATTTTTTTTCTCATTAGTCGTGCGTGTGTGTCCTGGTACTGCTGGTCCGTAATCCGCATGTATCGCATCATAACGATATATATTGAGCTTACATACAGAACAAAAAAGCTCTCAACTCAGCAACTTCAGCTTGTACGTGCATAATTATCACCCATTTTAAACATGTATCATAGTATATCATCATATCATATCATATTCGATGCATAGTCAATTCATGTGAAATTTAATAATATATCTGTTATACTTTTATTGACTAAATATCATCTGAATTTTATGTAAAAAATATTACTGCTTTTGGTTTTGTCTCGAGCCACTTGAAACTTTAGAACTAACTTTCATCATTCATCATTATTGCCAAAGCATTTTTCGATGATTTTAGCTTGCTAGCTGACAGGCTCAATTTTTTAAAAGTTCCACAAATCCTGAGAGTTAAATTAAAATTGCAAAAAAAATTAATTAAACAACACCGAAACAGAATATATATATATATTTCAGAGCCTGACTGCTGCCTACGTTTAACTACGAGTGTGGATTTATGCTTGAATGAGAGAAACAATCACGAGCAACAACAACAACAACATCTGCTGAAAGCTACAACATTCATTAATGCAACTTGTGCATAATATTGATTTCACTAATATTGAATAAATTACGAAATATTGTTTCAATTTTTGTTGTCCTCTTAGTTCACAGCACACCATACATAAGTATTTATATGTTCTATGTACGACTTCTTGTAGTATTGTTCAGGAGCGGAGGCGGACCAGTGCGTAAAATAATTATTAGACGAGGTTTGTTTTGGAGGAGGTTCTGGATGTATGTTTGGAGGAAGTGGTGTTTGGAAATGTTGTATTTTTTGGGACAAGAAGTTAAGTTATATTTATAGTGGATAAAGTGGATTTTGAGATATTTTTTTCAAGGGTTTTGGGTGTATAGGATTTGGAGGGAGTCATAGGGAGTGGAGTGGGTCCCCCATTCACCATTTCCCATTTGCCTTAAAACTCACATCAGTAATAAAGTGATCAAATCATTAAAACTACTGTCAACTATGTGATGATGTTTTAACTTGTTTTTCCTTGCAGAAATTACTGGATTTACTGAATATTTACACAGAGCCTCTCAACCTTTGACCTTCTGTCAACCTGTGACCTGCTGAGAATTTTGGCGTCCATATTTAATCCGTCAGTCAGTCAGCAGTCAGCAGGCAGTGTTGTATAATTTAATGGCAACGGAAAATATAAATCGGGAAGTAGAGACCGAGGAGGGAGAGCACCTAGCTGAGCGTTTGCTGCTGGCGGCGTCGTCGGCGGCGGACACTGAAAATATGCTGGAAATGGAGGACAACGGCGGCGGGGGAGCAACCCCAAATGAGCTAAATTCTAATAAGAACGATATCAAGATGGAAATGGAGGGATTGAAGACTCCTCCTCCGATGATGATGGAGGCCGAAGGAGGCTTGCGGATTGTAGAATTACCTCTTCTTGGTAACAGCGAGAATGAACAAAGCTATCATCATGAGCCACGTGTCCAGTACTCCGATCTGATTGAGGCATATGTTTCGGGCACCTTGGAGGTAAGTCTATAACTGATGACTGATAATTATTTCATTATCCTCCAACCTCAAGACGACAAAAATGCTTTATTTTGTGGATACCCTTTCAGACTCAACGGGCCCTTGAGGAAGGAGTGCGAGTTCCTTCTGGAGTGTCACTTGTGTCGAGAAATATTTCGATGCATTCCGAGCTATGTTGCTCATAAACAACAGGAGGGGTCGTGTAGGTTCCAGGATTTTGTGGGCAGTACAGAAGAAGGGCACAGTAGTAGCCGTTTGTTGGGCGTCAACAACCCGCCGATGGCAGCAGCAGCCACTGTCGACGAGGAAGAAAATCAGATGATGACAACTGCTGAAGCCCCAGCCCCAGTGAAAATGTCTGCGTTGGAATTTTACAACAAACTTGGACGCAAGTTGGTCCATGTCAGAAGGTCACAACGGGGAATGGAAACTGCATCTATTGTGGCTACGCCTTTGGCGGCCCGTCCTTGTCCTTCCGGATCGGTTATCGCTCAGCAAAGGAGGGTAGCAGCGGGGATGGGGAACTTCTTGGACTCTATTCCTCCTGCCATGTCGTGCGGATCTGGTGGATCCTCCTCATCAAAGAAGGACTTTTATGCAGTTGTAAAAAGGAGGGACACTGCAATCTTGGCACCCGATGGTAAAGTGATGCGGGTCGGGTCCAATGAGGAAATTCAAGACTTGCTTTCAAAAAAATCCCGTGGAATGTCAACACCTGATGAACTTCTGGCCTCGCTGACGAATAAATGTAATAAAATAACTACAAGTTAATAAACTGTCTGTTGCATAAAATATGAATGATTATAGTCCATTAAAGTTCCGAACTCGTGGACGGTATTATTATTGATTATGATGGCCCCCGGGGATTGTTTTATTATATTTTATTAGGTAACAAGAGCGGAGGAACTGGAAAGTCTTTGAGAAGACGCGTAAAAAAGCATAGAAAGTCAAAGGCTCAAGGAAATTTGCGTAATAAACCAAGACAAAATGGTATAACATCGCGGTTGACAGTTGATTTATTTATGTATTATAGGATTCATGCTTTTGTCTATTTTTTTGTTAAACAATAAAGCCATCTAATAAAAGGTTCAACTAATTAACAGAATATTATTGGACCGGTGGTGGTGGTGGTGGCTCGTCCTCTCCCAGTGCAGAACCCGGTGACTGCTTTTCTATAATTTTTTGTTAAACAATAAAGCCATCTAATAAAAGGTTCAACTAATTAACAGAATATTATTGGACCGGTGGTGGTGGTGGTGGCTCGTCCTCTCCCAGTGCAGAACCCGGTGACGACGGCGACATCGACGACATGGATGAAGATGAAGGCACATTTTACTGGGATGGATGCCAAGTACCGATAACCAGGAAGTTGGAGGCACGGCATATGAAACAGTGCAGCTTGAGGAGAGTGACAACCGTCGCAAAAGGGCAACAAGGCGAGAGTATTAGGATTGAGGCGAAGCATGTGTTTATAAAAAAATCGGCTCCAGTCCCGGCACCACCGGAACGTGGGAGGCATGTCGGGGACGAATCATCCTCAGCGAGTCTAGTCGACTTTGGGAACTCCACCATCTCCGCAACGGAACCTTCTCTTGAGGAAAGCGTCAAATTGCAGGAGCATTTTTTAAAGTTTGTAGTATAGATCAGTGTACTATATTGATAATTGGTTGTCGTTATTATTTTGTGTATCATTTAATTTGATTTTATGTTGTTGAATAATATTTCAGATTGATTGTTGTGTACAATTAAAATTAATAGATTTTTTTTACATTTGTATGCTGATGAATTTGGAAACTGTTGATTTCAATCTCGCTGCTGGGATCAGCGAAGGGCGTTCATCATCGATGAGGCATATTATGCGCAATATGCGCATGCCAGAGATTGAAATTGATTTGGAGCCTGCATGTAGTATGTCACATTTTAACTATAGTTACGAAAATATATAATAATGATACATTCAGTCAGTTTTGTGTTGATGAGCTACACGAAATCTGTAAATTAGTTATATCCATCCAACCATTTATTTAACATTGTGCTTTTTGAGGATTCTTTTCTGTATCACACACCTTTTTTGATGACATTTTTCAAAAAAAATATGCTGATATGTAGTAGGTATCAACTCGAGAACGATTTGCCGTGTGTTTTGCAAAGGCGAAGAAATATATATATATTTGATTGAAGTGTATGATAATGATAATTATGATAAAAGTATTCCTACTTAAGTAAGCGTAAATCTGTGCTACAGTACAGATTAAAATTACAGATTACGAAAAACGTCACTAATATTATTATACATGTACAACAACTAAGTATATAATTATTTAGTATAGATTGTGTGGGTAGCACAAAAAAGCACTTTATTTATGGTTGTATATTGATTTAATTTTAAAAAAATGAAAACATTATTTTTTATACACTTGGAAATTGGAAACAATTTGGAACTGGTGACGGAGGAGGACATCGTCTCTCTGTGGACTGAAGAAGGCTTCTTTCTAGCATAGCAGCGCAGCGTGTGTCTATTTTGGCATGACCACCGTTGCTTTTTTTGTGGCTTTAGCTTTAGTGTCGAAATGTGATAACTCAAATTTACGCTTGACGTACTCCCAATAAGATGAGCGAATAGGATCGATTGCTTCAATCAGCTTGTCCAGTAGCTAAAAAAAAATAACAAACCAGATAATAATCAGATTAGCATGCCATTAAATCAATGACACTCACAAAAATATATTTAACATTTGACATGTTTGTTTCTTTTAAAAAATCAGGCTACCACGCACGCAAATAATTTCATTATAAACTTCGCTATCATCAGCAGCAAAAGTGTCCCCGTCGCCTCCAAGTAAATCATCCATGGTTTCAATATAGAAACCGAGCATTGGGACGCTAGTAGTACTGACGCCACCACCACCAACTTCCCTTTCCTTCAGTAATAAGGTTTTAATCCGGCCAATGACTTCCTTTTGTAAATCAACTTTGCTGGCTCCTTCTGCTAGCTTCATTAACCTGTCATTTTGGAAAACAATGGCATACATTTTAATAAAGTAAAAGATGAAAGATGACGTAGATCTAGCTCTAGCAAAACATATATCATATAAATGTACTGTGCACAATGCAATATATACTACCCACCCTCGTAAATAACTCCATGAGCTTTCATTCCGCAACGCAGTCATTATAAATGTCCAGGTGTCCTCCAGCTCCGTCATCAAGTTTTCCCGAGAAAAGTCCCCAAGGTTGACGAACACAAAGTGTCTTTGATTCCAGGCAGAATTATTTCGGACGTCATCCGTCAGAAGAGTGTTGATGTACTCTTGTTCTCCAGTGAAATCCCTGCTCAGGAAACAAAAGAATATAAAAATAGCCATCAAAGAATGAATACTTGTCTACATTTTAAAAAAAATTGTATCTTGGAAAATATTTTTTTAACAACTTTTGCTAATTTTTTAAAATATAAATTATCAGATTTAAAAGACACACCTGAATAGTCCCAAAATCCATTGCCGATGCTGCCAAGCATGATAGTTCTTGGCGTCCAGGCCCAAAATGTGTTTGGTAAGATTCAGTTCACGGTTGAAAATGACCCTGTTGCTGCTGCTACTATTAATCGTCATCGTCTTGGACACTTCGTCGTAGCCAATGGCCCATGCCACCAACGCCTTTTGATGATGCCAGACTTGGTAGTTCTTTTGGTTGTCCTCAATCAACCGTGCGCAAAAGGAGAATTCCTTTTCAAATTGAGGATCCAGCCCTCCCACCTCCTTCTCGTCGTCTACCAATAATTTGGGAACGCCAAGGGCCTCCAAAACATCTCGCCTATTACACAACCAGAAAAAAATTAAAGTTTATTTCAAATTTTAATAAACCAAAAATAAAAAATGTGAAGTGAAGGCAATCTCCAAAAAGTAGTCATTCATTCCCTCCACCCTCCAGTCCACCTCCCGACTGACCTCAGTTGCCAAACCGTATAATTGGCTGCATTCAGCATAATTGCATCCCCGGTCAAGCTTAGGACACGGGCCGACAGCTCTCCGGATTTGATAACCCCTCGAACATAATCATACACGTCTGCAACTACTTAATAGAAAAAAAAAGGATTTTAATTAGTTATTATTTAGTCAAGGGCTCAAAAGATGTTAACATCCGAGAAAGGCATGCAACAATCAATCAAAAAAATTATATCTTATATGTTATATTTAAATATAATATTATAAATATGTTAATGTATTTTTACACGTGTCCGAGTAGTCAATGGCGACGACACCTGGCGTCGTAGGGCCTTCATCAGACGGAATCGGCTCAACATCACTCCATTCAGGCCTGTCCTTGTAGAAAACATGACGGGAGCTGGAGGAGGTAGTCCCAGATGACATTTCATCCTCTGAAGATGACATCATTCCAAAATTGAAAATATATATTCAATTCAATATTATTATTATAATATTGATTTCCACAAAAATTCCCAACTCACGGAATCACTTCACTTTATTCCACCCTATATATCACCATCACCACCACACACTTCTTGTCATCAAACAAAAAAAGACTGCAAATTAAACTGTGTTGACGGACGACGTTGACTGACGCTTTTTTGGACTTTATTATTATTATTATTACAGGCAGAGTACTACTGAGTACTTCACCTCGCGACCGTCATATTGTGGGATTATTATTTACACGGAAGGTGGTTGAAGTTGTTTTTGGAGGTAGACTCCTCCTGACTCCACCACTGTGGCTGTGTGGAGTGGAAGCTGATGATGATGATGACTCCCACCAGTTTGTGGGGTAAACCGGTGCACAACCACACCACACAGCTCAACAAAGATCACGTCACAAAAATATATGGGGCACGCGATGGCAAAGCAGGTTATGTCAAAAAATGTGAAATTTTAAGTATTTATTTTTTAAAAAATCATGCCGATTTATTATGCAACTAACCTCAACTTGAACAAAAAATGCAAAACATATTTCCTATACTACTTAAAATCTAGCTCAAAAAAAGTTTTGCTCACCAGCTTTGGGATATATGTAGTAGTAATAATAATAATAATAATTACGTAAAAGTAATCAACGAAGTAAGTAGGACGACGCCATTGTGCGGAGATTTTATAAGAAAGACCATTGTGATGAGAAGACAATTAGAGAGAGTTGGACAAGGAGTTTTTTTGGGGGGAGGATGGGTTCACAACAGGAACGGAAGAGGGAAGAGGGAGAACCATAATATTTCATTATAGTCATAAGCTATAGTTTTTAGGGATTTAAATGTCCCGTGTTAAGCGAGCTCGAACTCGAATTTTATTACTACAATTGATTTAACTCAAAACTCATTAAAAGCAAAAAGGTTTTATCCCTCGGAAGGTTGTCGTTTCTCATAGGAAGCTAATAATGAAGGGAAGCGAATAGACATTTCTGGAGCAGTAATGATTTGCATTATTTACGCACTGAAAACCTAGACGAGCTTAACGAGAAAATGTTTTATTTATGTCAGTTTCTTGTTGAATTTCGAGTTAGCTAGCTCTCGACTCGAGGATTTTATATCCACAGTAAAGCAGTAAAGATATATATAAAATGTCTCAAAAGAGCTTGAAATTTTTATAAAGCTCATCATAATTTCATTTAATCCTTAAAATTGGGAATTGTATGCCAAAAGAATTATTGGACTAGGGCTGACTAGTTCCAAATCCCACAACTATAAAAACCCAAACTCCTCAACGAGGATAATTAAATACTAGTTTTTCAATCATCGCCCTCGTCCCATATAATATTTGCTGATGAATTCCCCATCCATTTTTTATATCTCAAGCAGGATAAAAAAACGAAAGCGAGAGAAATGAAATGTTGCTTAGAAAAGGTTAAAATTCCACTCCAACCTCGTTCATTCAACGTGACCACAATACAATTTGCGTGACCGGTAAACAAATAAAAAATGTATTTCAAGAAATAGGCCAAACTTTTCCCCATTTTTTTAGCACACCTTCCAGTGCCAGTTTTGCTTCATACGTCGCCGTATATATGTGATCCATTCTAGTTGACAAATTTGGAATTATTACTCTCCTCTCTTCCCCTCACTCGCCATCGTCATCATGTTCAGCAATGACTTTATCCTTTCAGAAATATTGCACCATTTGAAACTGTTAAACGGCGTTGGAGGATTTGGATTCGGCTGGAACCCAAGTA
>JAANSN010004816.1:0-13955 GCA_036850665.1 Dicranocentrus wangi | reverse complement strand
GCAATATTTCTACCTTCTAAAAGTGCTTCAGACTTTTTAGCTCGAGCTAGGGAGCTAGGCTATTTTGATACATATGTTGGCGAGGAGTTGCTTGGAAATAAGAGATTTATCGGTTTTTCTTTTCAAAGTATATTACCTCCGCACCTGCTGTTGAGACTGAAGGGGATTGTGGAGTCAGGGATTTGGGGCTGGGTGCAGGATTTGTATGAGTCCAGGAAGGATTCCGAAAGAACGGCATATCCGATCCCATTACGCAGGCCAAATCTGAGTTGAAACGTGGTGGTGATATTCGTTATCCTTTTAGCTGGCCTTGCGGGAGGCGCGGCCAGTTGTCTTTTTGAAGTCTTGCTTCATTATTTGAAGTTTAAACGCTCCTCGACTAGCACATTGCCAATGGAGTTGGACACCACAATGGAAATGAAGGAGAAGAAGGAGAGGGACATTATTAATGTTGGAGTGACGGTGGAAGGAGGATGGGCACTACTGGGGCTAGGAAGAGAAGAAACTTCTGATGGTGGTGGTGAAGTGGAGAGATCATCCGGAGCCGCTTCCATTGCATTAGAGAAAACCCAGGTACTGCTGGTCAGGTGTTTGGGGGAGCTGATAACGAGGAAGTGACGACTAATGAGAATTCTAACGAGGTAGTGGTAGTAGTATAAATTGAAGCAGATAATAATAGATTGAAAGAACTTGTGGACAGTGAGGCAACCAGCATGTCAGTGGACTATGATGGAATTATGGAGGAGTTCTCAGAGGCTGGAACCTGCTCTGGAGGAAAGGATTCACTGGAACTGGGTGACGTGTAGGTAGGGCAACTCCGATTACTGACGGGAGCAAAATGCTCGAAATTATTAGACATTAGAAGGGTGTTTTCGATAATATGTAAAATTTTATGCAATTCAAATTTCTAAAAGGACACATGATGCAACACAACATTTTTTCGCTCTGGGAAGGAGAAACCTACACATTATTTGTTATATGCAGAGTAGTTTTACACGATTAGTGAATTTCAAGTTAATAAATTTCCATTTGACTCAAATCCTACATACTTCTCCTTTGATTAAACTCATACAAAATTATTCACGGAGTCATCCGATTGTTTTAATAGTTATACCCGAATCATAAACCCGTGTTGAGCACCACCCAAAGATAGTCTTTCAGATACCTATATAGGCAGGCCTCACATACTTGCAAATAATATAAAGGGGTTTAAAAACGTTCATAATAATACCATGCCATTGTAGAATGACCGTAAATGGATTCAAATTTATGAGATCATATCTCACAAATATCAGCTCATAATGGTCAAGTTAGCATTCCTGTTTTGCTGCGGAACAAATTAATGGAATTTGGTTCAGATTTCCAAATTTATGTAAGGGTTATGGGAATTTAATGCAGATAAACGAAAATTGTAATTACATCGATCCCACACTTCCTGCATATAATTCTTGCTCATCTTTTTTAGCAAAAATCACATTTTCCCCTAACAAAGTCTTTGCGTCCTCGAAACGCAATTAAACGCTGTCGCCGTTGTCAGTCATTTGCTTGCTCACCCGTACTTACGGAACAAAATATAATTCGAAAAAAATGAAAGGATTGGAAACCTCTCTGCGAGTTGGTTTAGAGAACAATTTATTTTATAAATTATAATTCCATTCTATCACTAGTCATGTTTTCACCTATCCCTGAAATGTTTTTCGTGCCTGTGCCACATAGACCAACTGGTATGGATTATGGATTCCGAGTACACAAAAAGGACATCGATTAAAGTTACAGTTCTCTCCACCGTAATTTAATTCTAAGTCCGGATCTTTTCTGTGTAGTTGACTGACAGGTTGACACGAGGCACTCCCTCAGTTCAGCTCAATTTGAATTATTGAGCCTGTTGATATTATTCTCTTTTTAAATTCTTGACGTGGTTATCAGGCTTTTAGTTTATTGTCAGCAACTATAGTACCATGTCCATCTCTAGCAGAAACATAGAATTTGTAATAACACTCCAAAGTATAGGGCCAAAGTATATCTTATATACTATTAAAACATGTTTCAATAATTTTAATGGGGGTTTGTATTTTGTGCTGGGCGTTCCTACTCAAACGTTGACCCTTTCGTGTTAGGTACGCTATACGACACGACAAAAATGTAGTTTCTCTTTTAGCACAAACTTTATAAATCCCCTGGGGTATCGAATATATGGTATGTTGTTGCGTTCTGTTTTGCACAATTTACGGTTAGTTTTTGTTTAGTAGCAAGTGATACGGTAAGGTGCACAGGGATTCTCGCAAAAAGCATTACCATTGCAACTCAAAAGTTACCCATCGCCCACTCCGTATAGCGTTTTGGGCTGAAGGATGGTTGGTGGTCACTCGGAGTCAAACTCCATTTAACCAAGATCGTTTGAGCTCGAGCATTGATATGAGTGATGAAGTAAGAGATGGGGATGGGGAGACGGTTGGAAACAATCCAATTATTCGGAATCATAACGAAATCTGGAAATGTGACAACGTCATGGGAGGAAGCAAAACGTGTTGTTGTCATCTAAGTTTGGCAACGGAGAATCCTTCTATTCTCTCCACGTTCCTCGCTGAAACTTCAATCCATGGGGTTAAGTATATTGGCCAGGGAAATCGGCACTGTAGTGAAAGGTAAATGGTCAAACCACTCAACTGTCACCAAAGTCACAAGCTTTGTCTGACTAAACTGAACTGCAAATGTTTTATAGGACATTTCTACTACATGAAAAACAATATTTTTTGTTGGTTTTAGGTTATTTTGGCTGGTAGCATTCCTGCTGGGTGTTTTATCCTCCGCGTACCTCATCCACGGGCTGTGGGACCGCTACCAAAAAACCCCTGTGATTATCACATTTGATGTGAACAAAGTGGACACAAGTTCCATCCCCTTCCCGGCTGTGACTATCTGCAATGTCAATTTGGTTTGAATGACAATTTAATCAATTTTTGGCATATATATATATATATATACGTATGATATTTTTAAAATATCCCCTCTTTGTTTAATTGTTAGATTTCTAAACGGCTGGTGGATGAGTTAGAACTGTACGTGCATTATTCATTGAAATTCCTCGGAAATGCAACAGCATAATGGTATAAATAGTACCTTATAATTTGTTCTGATTTGCTATGTCGTCATGCGTAGAACTCTGAATGAAACTAATTCATCGGACGCTAAACACATTGAGGCAGAAGAAAAATTGGGATTTGTAAGGTGAGACCTGACATCGGGATAGGTGCAATTTTTATTTATTAAGTTTTATTAAATTATTTAATAAATTATAAAGTTATATAATAAAGTTTTAATAAATTAATGTTCCTTTACAATTCATTTTATCGTTTGACTGGTCACTGGTGATCCCCAACAACTGCAGATTAATGTGCCAAAGGGATGAACCTACATCCGGGGAGTCAGAAATGCGCTCCGCACACGGAAAACGCCTGGAGGACCTGATTGCCTTTCTAATTAGCGTAAAAAATTCAGTTGTTTTCAGTTACAAAACGAATTTGATATAAAAGTGAAAACCCTTTTTATAGAACACAGATCCATGTGAGGAGATGATCAAGAAGTGCATGTTTGATCAAGAAATTTTCAACTGCGCCGACAAATTTAAACCAGTTGTTACGTCCATGGGAAAATGTAAAGCTAAAATAGTTCTATGTAATTCACTATGATTGAAAACTCTACATTTATGAAATTGTTGGCAGGTTGTACATTTAACATGATTCCCCTTGGTTTACTTTTCAAAAGACCGTAAGCAAGCTTTCAACTTTGCCAAATTTTAAGCGGACCTGACCTGACCTAGTTTATCGTATTTATGTGGATCTAATTTGAGTATTCTTACTAGGAACATAACATGGAATGGAGACGCAGAGTTTCATGAAGATAACAATGACTCCATTGACCAATTTGTCGAAGAACAATATTTCACTAAACCAGCCAACATTAGTCACTGGTCAGAATGGGAACCGGAGCAGCAATTGGGGTCAGATCGAAATTCTGGATTATCAATTTTGATTGATATAAAATTAGGTAGTAATTTCACAGTCCACTACACTGCTTCTTATATTGTTTAAGTTGTTCTCTTAAGTTGTTTTCGGTTTGCAAGACTTGTATTTTTTTCGTAGATGATTATTACTGTCCAATGGAGGATTCTGAAGGGGTTCGTATCAATCTCCACTCTCCCTTTGAAATACCAGATATGTATGCACTAGCCTTTGGGGCCCAACTCGGAAAACATACGGACGTTGTGATTGATGCTGACATCACCCTGGCTGACCCTGAAATTCGCGATTATCATCAGGTGAACAAACATGCGCCTTTATTGCACTTGTTCCAACCTAGCAACATTTCACTCCACAAACGACCTCCCAATAATATGTCATGCTGACTAAATGCCAACTATTAATTTACAAAAAAGGGCATGATTTTATTGTAGGAAAAGAGAAAATGTTTGTTTGGAAACGAGAAACAGCTGAAATATTTTCAACCGTACACTGGTTCGTCTTACAATGTTACACACAAATACGCGATGTCAAGTTTTCTGGAGTTTACTGTAATCTCCTTTTGTTGTTCATATATTACTCACAGAAGGAAACTGTTTAGAGGAATGCTACGCTGATTACTTGGCAAAAAAATGTGGATGCAAACCTTTCTATTTATATAGTACGTTACCAAGTAACCAAAGGGTAATCCTTTCACACAATATTACTTGTAGCTAAAGATTAAATATTGATATATCGATGAATTTTAGATTATCATACGGAGCACAAGGAAAAAAATATTTGTACTCGCGGTCCTTCTTCAGACAACCATAATTGCACAGAACAGGAAGAATGTGCGCCATACAAGCATTACCACGTCGCCCATATTTGTCTAATTTACTTCACATTTATAACATTTGAAAAAATGATTGCATGTGTTTAATCGTTATTTTCAGGGGCGCTGAATTACAAGGTGGAAGACGTTTGCCCTGGTTGCGACTCATTATGTGAAGAAATCGGGTACAGTTACACAATGTCAACGGATAATCTTTTGTCATCGAACAAGTTGGTTAAAGACAACCCGGAATGTTGTCTTCGGAATGTTGAGTAAATCCTGTTTTTAAAGTTTACAAAATTTAGTATCTCTTAAAATGGAAATATGATTGCATAATACGTCTACGTACAACTCTTTAGGCCAAGGGACACCGCAGCAATTATTAATATATTTTTCAAGAGCGATAGTGCCGTCCCAAAACTACGGAAAGCACTTTACGGATGGGCAGACCTGATTGGTACGCTATGCATTTTGTTTCCATAACACTTATTATGCAAAGACCTATTCTAGCTTATTTCAATTTTGTGATCGGGTTTGCGTTTTGTTAGCTAATACAGGTGGGATTCTGGGTCTCTGTTTGGGGTTCTCGGTCATCAGTGGAATTGAGTTGATATACTTTTTCACTTTTCGAACATTCTGCAGTAAACGGGGCGGAGGAACTGCTGGAGTGAAAAGGGGTTTGATGATTAGCTCCTTGAAGCGTATACTCAGATCAAGATCCAAGGTGGTAAATCTGTCTCCGTGCTAATCGTTTGAAGAAGGCGATATATAAGTTCGGTGGATTTAAAGCAAGCGCGAAAAATCGACCAATAACACAAACGACTAGCACCAGTTGCTAATATGCTTATTCGGACAACCATTGTGCTAATACATTTTGACAAGCAGTTTGTTGCTTTTTGGTTTCATTTAAAACAATAATGATAGAATGCAAATGCAGCATATTTACATTATCACGATTATGTTAAAGCTGATCCGTTCGTGCGGACTAGATTATAGTCTCGGTCTCTAATGAGCCAAATACATTAGCCTTGAATTTTTTTTCACATACAAGCACACTAACTGACTACGAGTCTAACTTGCTTTGTACCATAGAAGAGTGTAAGAAATCCCTGTAGTTTCTAGCAAAGAACACCATGAGTAAAATCCCATTTTGCAACACGCATTACAATTCGGTTTTATTATACGCACAACCGAGATTAGCAGTATAAATATTGCAGCGAGCAGGTGAACCAATTTAAAGTAAGAGCAATTATATACTTGAATTCCGAGCAAAGTTAATTACTCCCAATTAAATTAAACTTTGAAATGGTTTAATCTTAATTTACATCATTCTCATTGATTGATTTTCTCCAGCATTTGATATGGATACAGCATTACTTGTTGCATCAACAAATTTCCAAGCTTTTTGAATTATTACAAACATTTTCAGAGACGAAGCATAATTGAAGTATGTCCATTAGTACATTAGAAGTACAAAAACTAATCCCGGTGCGCGGTGTGTGGAAATATGGCTTACTTCCGGTTCTTGTCCAGCATACAATACTTTATATTTATACAAAACTTTATAGATTTCCGAAATCTAATCGGCTGAATGGTTTTTGTTATATATAGGTTTCCAGTAAATAAAATAAGTAGCAATCGCCTGTCTCCAAAATTTTAAATTTAAAAAAAATATTTGAATGGAATTATTTGTATGTTTGGAAGTTGAGGAGTTTCACACTGCCGTAGGAATATCCAGTAGAGTTTGCGACGATAGGATAAGTAGCTAATTGTAAGGTCTCCAATTTAGTTTCCTCTGTGTCTCACAACGATTATTACAAATGTCCGCTATGTAATGATAGATCATTGTTTTGAGCTATTATTATTTTTACTGCATGCGAGCAGCAGATCGCACTAAAACATTGTCATGAATAATTGATAGCTATTAAAAAATCACCATTATTTTAAATATTAAGCTTCATTAAACACGGTATAAAAGCAAGCAAGCTTTTTTACGCGCAATTTCATTCAGCTTAACCTTCAAAATCGTTAATCATTATCAAAGCACTACTCATCATCATTATGTATCTAGATTTATTACGTAGTTCCGTTGTATAACAGAATATTATTGTATTTTTGAGCTTTTATTTTTTATTGCATGCGAGCAAGGATTCTACTGACTGAATCATAATCATGAATGAGTAATTGAGAGAGGTATAAAAAACGAGCCACCAATAAAATAATTTATAATCTAAGCACTTTATTTTTTAGGCAAGCCTTGCTCCAAATTTCAGTTTTGTTTGCCCTCTTGTTCCATCCACCTCTGGCTCCTCCTATCCACCAGAATGAAGATCTCCATCGCTCTTAGCCTCATCCTCCTGTTTGGGCTGGTGGAGCTATTCGGTAATGTCTCCTCAACTTAAAAGTAAATCCAGGTTTTCAAACGAGATCAAAATCCACTAATCGATCCACTTGCTTACCCCGCAGATTTCGCCACCGCCTATTATGACGACTACGATTATTATGATTGTCCACCGATTTGCAGAAGGTGCGGCGGTAGAGGTCCACTAATGGGACGGAGAAGTCCTCAAGGCTCATACTCCCCCCCTCCAAGTTATTCTCATTATGGTGGCAGTCGGCCGAGATGGGGCGGCTAAGGGTGGAGTAACCCGTGTTGAAGTTAACATTTAGAATTTATATAGTTTCCTCTGTTGATCATTATCTTGTCGGTATCAAAGGGAGAAAATTGAATTCATATACTTCTTGTCATATTCCATAATTCCATCTATCCAAGATGTACGTTGAAGTTTGTTGATTTTATGTCAATATTAATAAATCAAATCATAGTTACATACATGTTGTATCGAAAAATTAATGATTGAAGTCATTTGAAGAAACATTAATGATTAAAAATAAAACCAATTACACAAACAATTAATGGATTGTCCTGGTGGTTTTCATTACTTCGACTTTTGGACGTAAAAACGAACCTTGTCTTGTGTTCATGTTCATTATTTGGACTTTGGTCATTTTGTGATTTTTCATTCGGAAACGCAGATAATCATATATCAGCAATTTCCTCACTCGCAAAATTTTATCCCTCCCCAAAGCAATCATTTTCGTATCAAGGTCATTAATTATTATTTTATAGTTCCGCTGCGTTATTGATCGTTGTACTTTTTGTGAGCAATGATGTATTTATTGCAATTGGGTTGTCAATTCAATTACCGTCAAAGGATGTAATAAAATATCAATAAAAATCAAGGGTGATAAATAAAATTGTGGTCGGAGCGTGGCAAGGTGGTGGTGGTGGTGGTGGTGAAGCATACAACAAAAATGAACTAGCTAAAACCTAATTGTAAGTTGACGAATAATAAAAATCTGTATTTTTAAAATCCCCAAACATGGCTTGAGTTTAGGCTATTTATTTTGCTGCAGGATTCATGCGGCATATTGTACCTAAAGTGAAATGAAATGGAATCTGTATGCGAATTACGAACATCAGTTAACATATAAAGTGTGCTAATTTTGATGATCTACCTAGTTAATCACAGTGACACTAAATCAACTAAATACAAAAATTGGATGTGTGACGACGCCGATTTTCATTAAAACAGGCATCTTCTGACTGAGCTCATTTCCTGTCGTAATAACGCTTTCACACCGGATGAATTTATGGGTCGTGTTACAAGGTTGTAGATAGTAAAAACGCATGAAAACGTCATTCTGTAGTCTATTGCTATTATTCTGTCAGCAACTGGAAGAAAACGCAGGAAGCTCTGGAACCATTTGAGGCTTTGAGCTAATCTCCATCAAATGGCAAACCAAAAGAAAAAGGAAAGGAAGGAAACACTCATGGATTACACACTAGCGGTCCACTGTACGTACGTTGTGTGGTTGACCGGTTTTCTTTCGTGTTCGTCTGTCGACATGACATTTTTTGGGATTACAACAATTATATTGCAAGTAGCAAAATGATATTACATTTTTACAACAGATTTTACGATGCATATTATTCAATTACTTATGACGTACCATATTATTATGTTATATTCGACTGTACAATGCAAGATCAACAACTATAGAGGCATGTTTTCAAAGACCAATAATAACAATAATTCCCATGAAATAAACTATCGACATAATAATTATTTTTGTAGTTTTTTATAAATCCTACGGTTCAAGGTTTCTACCAAGGGAGTAGATGAGAAGCACGTCATCTGTACGTAATGAAGCAGGTTTTCAAATACACAACTGACTGTGCCTCCCGCAAGACCCGCAAGCAGAATAATAAATATCACCAAAATGTGTCCACTCAAATTGGGCCTGGCTAACGGGATCGAAGGAATTACCTTTCTTTCGGAATCCCTCCTCGACTCATACAAATCCTGCACCCAACTCCAAATCCCTGACTCCGCAATCCCCTTCAATCTCATGAGCAGGTGGGGTGGGAGGAAACCCTCATATGAAAATCCAATGTATCTCCGACTTCCAAGTACATCTTTGCCAATATATGTATCAAAATTTTGACGCTCTCTAACTTTCGCTAAAACTGCGGAAGCATCCCTAGAAGGCAGGATTAGTGCCACCCTGTCACACGCAGAAAACGTGTCCCACAGCAACCTCTCTTGTGCATCTACAAACCATGTCTCTGCTGGCCTTTCATCTGGCAACTCAAGCGGATTATTATTACCCTTCCCTTCGTGGAAGTNCAACTCAAGCGGATTATTATTACCCTTCCCTTCGTGGAAGTCAACCTAAACCCGCGTTAGATTTTTTATAAGATTCTTAATTCCCGGGTGAACCACCACCGACTCTTAAAACTCAAGTTGAACCTACTCACACGCTGTTTTATTCCAGCTTTCAGGTCCATTCCTCCCGGAGTGGTCCAAAGGGACCAAACATTTCCGACTTTGCGAAAAACCAACCCATGTGCCCTACAACATGTCCATTATCAAAATCAATCTCTTCATCTGTGTCGTCTTCTCTTCAATTCTCGTCGGGAAACCTGGACCAAATAATATTAGCAATAGGCAAATCTTGCGAAAATTGTGTATCCGTCCTCGGCAAGCTGCTCCACGTGTGTGTAGGGAATTGGACTCCGGGCGGATGCCAAGGTGTCAATGTTTTTCCCTTTGTAGGCGTTACTCAGCACCACACTCATGAGAAGAAAGCAGCCGACTGGGATTTGTTGCATAATATTTCTTTTTAGCTTTTGGGTCAGGTAGGCACCCGCCACAAGAGCTAGGAGCTCCTTTGTGAAAGACGTGTCTTTGTCTAAAGCTCCCTTCATAATGACAGCAATTGAAGACGACGTCAATATGAAGAATATCCAGCAATACTTGTCGTAACAAGAAATCAACTGGATAAACGCCGGTGGGGTCAGTTTTGGTCGTCCACAGCTAACAAACCTCAACGAGTATTCCTTGTTCTCAACTGCATACAACTGTTCGGCATACAACTTGCTCAATCTCGCATTTGACCCTTGTGATGAATGTTTTGTTGGTGAGTGTGAGCACTCATTCCAGTCCAACTTCCAATGCTCATCCCAAATGCTCATTCCAATGCTGCTGCTGGAAGATGGTGGCGTGCACAAAGCACTCGGAAAAGGGACTAAAGATGTCGCTCATATTTGGAATGTCCTGATCCGGAAGGAGTTCCGGAGTATCCAGAGAGTATCTCAACATATCTGCAGGTATTTTTTCATTCCCATTGTATAATTTAATGAGTTCCTGCGGTGGGCCAAAATGAAGCTCAGAAACGTTGTCTTCGTCATCCTCAACACTTGCTTTCAACACAATCCCTTGGCAAGGGAAATGTGCGGTGGCTATTGGCTATTATTATTATTAGCAAGTAATTGAGGAAAAGAATTCGTGACATTTTCTGATAGAATCTGGGTTTCCTTGCAGGATAGCTTAGTTTAATGTTAGTTACACACCCAAGTAAGTTTTACACAATTGTCTTCAAGAAACAGAACCTGCCACGCGGTTATCAGGATCCTTGGGCACCTCAGCAACTTGCTTAGCCCAGCCTAATTTAATAGAACAACTTGCGCTACGTTATGGAGATGATGATGGAGATGGAGATTTTCGCCGAATGATCCCTTCTTAATATAGTTTTGCGTGAATATTAACGAAAACAGAATAAACTAGGATATGTTAGTAAATTAAATGCGATTGTATATATGTACCTATGAAGCTTCAATCTTCTGATCCAAGGCTTATAGCAAGCATTTCAATACAAAAAACTGGAAACTTGTATTGGAATCCATTCAATCGCGAAGGTTTCGATTTATTAAATTAATGATCAAATTATTTCTTTTAGCAACGAGATATTTTCAGCGTTTGAAGATATATAACATGTAGAGGGCTCAGGTTTCAGCAAAACTCCGGTGTACAAAAATGCCGACGAATATAGAACGTAGCGATATTGGAAATGGTTTATTCGATGATGAAGGAGAGAATTTTAATTTCGACATATCCGTTTCATGAATATGTATAACCTTGTAATAAGGACAACGTGAATTACTGGGCGCTATACTTTTAGAAAGGATAGAGTGGCTGACATGAGTCGCTAGCTGTCAATCAAGATTTTTCGATTCATTTAAGTACTACTTCTCTTTAAGGCAACAAATCCGACCGCGGTTGTAAATAAATTTTGTAGCAAAGGTGGAAATTTTCCACTCCAAAAATTGATTTTTAACGGGAAAAGAGGGATAGCTTTTACATACAGAATGTTTAGAAAGTTTGCCACTTTCACATTTACAAAATTTTAAGCACAAAGTCCCTATTTGAAATTATTGCGTAGTAAAGGTATATACCGTAGGCCAATTAAGATAAGAAATCGATTGATATTTTTATTGAAAAGCTGTCAGTAGGTGGTTTTTAGCCCAGATGTAAAATGTATAATTATTAACCCACAAGGCCAGTATTCTGGCTGAAAGATAAAATATATTGATCTATCTACTACTCTATACAAGTAAAATTTTGTTGCCCTGTCCATATTCAGATAATATATTGGACATACTATATTCTAATAGTAACTGATTTCACGAAATGCATATAATCAGCATATATGTAATATAATTCTCACCAAATGTAGTTACAAAAATCGTACTTGCACATGGATATCTGATATATGTTAAGATTGAAACTGATTGAGTGAAGGAGGCCAAGAAGTCGACATCCACTGGAATCGAACCCTATTGCAATTAACTCTAGTGAAATAGCTGTCTGCTTGGGTAATGATCACGTGTTATGTTATGTTATGTTTATGCTGAACAACGTTGTTCCAAACTTACGCTCATCATAGGGAAATTCTGAAAATGCTTTGCTTTAACGACAACGTTTTTATAGCTTGTTACGTTAAAATTTCCAAAATAATTAGGTATTTTATGGCTGGTATAGTAACACTGGGATAATTTTTATTGCAGCCTACTACTCTATTCTAATAATCATTTTTCAAGCACATTCATTTTGCGGATTTCAAAAGCAAGCGTTTCGACGTCATGTCCTGATATATTTCTATAATAGCATGATTACTAGATCCTATTCAAAAGAAGGGACTGTTGAGCGGACTTCAATCAATTTAGACTTCCTCTGAGGTCCTTCTACTGTTACAACTCCAATTCCGTTTTGAGTTACCGCTCGTTGCTGGCAGAATGCTCGAAGAGTGAAAAAGTAGACCAACTCGATTCCACTTAGTACTGACACTCCCAAACAAAGTCCTAGGATGCCACCGGTATTTGCTAAAACCGAACATCATTAAATGCTCTGTCATAATTTCGGCGTACTCCAACATTTTGAATGGTTGAAACAATCGTTGTAGATTACCAATCAAGTCTGCAAATCCGTAGAGAGCTTGGCGAACCTTTGGAACAGACCCTTCGCTTCCAAAGTAGATATGCATGACTGTGAGTGTATGATTTATCCTGCAATAATGCGTGTGCATTTAGAGCTTACTACAAAATATATATGCGACTTTGATACTCGCTCTGACTCGGAAAACCCGTGGGGTGTGTTAACGGAGTTGGGGTTTGATATATCAAAACATATTAAATTGATTACTCTGGTAACGAATCTTGTTATTTTTTTGTTTAAAGTAACCATTTAATTGTGAGAGAGCTTAATATGCGGTGGATAGTCTTACATTAGTATGGGTTAATTTGTGTTGAAAAGCTTTATGCTATGGCGGAATAGAGGACAAAAAAACGTTATGCATATTTGCAATTTACTTCATGTTAAAATTTGGTTTCGTATTGTGTACACTTGGACTCTTCTAAAAGCAATTCTATACGGAATTTTAACATGAAGTAAAATGCTCGATGCAACCAATGCATAAAGTTTTTCTACATATTTTAACCCGTACTAATATACGTCTGTCTACCCCATATTACTCTCTCATAACAATTAAATGGTTACTCTAAACAGAAAAATAACACAGAATTCGTTACCAGGGTAATCAAATTGATATGTGCTGATATGTCACAACCCCAGCTCCGTTACCACACGTCGCTGGGTTTCCGAGTGAGACATGCTTACATATTTGACCTGGTTGAGGAATTCTCCCATAGTTGTTCCACAGGTTTTAGATTAGCCATGGTGGTTACGTGGGTGTACGTGATATGCTCACATAATGGATCACAGCCGGGACAAAGCTTTTTTAGATGCAATTGCAGATCGACTGAAAGTAACAGGAAGCTAATGCAGATATAAGTACATACGAAGTAAATATAAATACAAAACAAATTAGCCTAAATACGTAGTTTGACTACCTTGTACGCGCTTGGCGCATGTAGCGGTATGTCGAAAGGCCAGACAATACCTCAACGACGTATTCATGACACTTTCTAGGAATTGCAATAATAAAATACTCTTTATATAACATAATTTTTAATGTACGCTATACGTAAACTCTGGATTTTTTAAAGAAATATCTAACCTGGTATATATAAAACATTGCACTTGCATTTCTTTGCTGCTTCGAGGGCGATGCACTCATCAATACAATTGGCCCCTAAGGTCAATATATAGTTATAATTGTATAAAGATATTTATTAAATTTTTATAACTATTTAAAAAAATATTGTTTGAAAGACTGAACTTGTATATGGTCTATATAACTTCAATTGCCTTTCCTGTCCA
>JAANSN010004815.1:0-13956 GCA_036850665.1 Dicranocentrus wangi | reverse complement strand
ATCGACAATAATGTGCACTGCACACAAAATATTATAAACGGGCTCGTAAAATACTGAATGTTGAAGCATTATCAGCGGAAGATAGCAGCGAGCGGCTTTCAGCTATACGAATGGAGATACAACAACGTTTATTAATTTGGTAGCAAGTGTGGTATTCCAATTCCAGTGACCGTAGGACTGCAATTCCCGAAGCATCCGCCCTGAATTGATTACTCAAATACAAGTTTCATTTTGTATATATCAATTTTCAGTTTTTCACAAAGTAAACGCTGAATTTCGTGTAGCTGCATGCATGCCCTTAAGACTGGTGAGCTCATTTTTAAGAAGTGGAAATGTGATGCGGAGTCACAGACGGGGAAAGAGCGGAAGACTTGGAATGCCTCTGTTTGAAAATGCCTTCAGCAGTGGAAGAGTGGAAGTAGCAGACAATGGGGAGCCAGACGACCCTGTTTATGCATGACGTTGCACCACATCCACCACAACAACATTATATCTCAACAAAAATGTAACATGTACCATAATAATATATAATGTTTCCCTTCGTATTAAATGTAGGTAGTCAAACCATATATATACACAGTATTTAACAATGAAATCCCACATGCTCATCATTGTGTACAGCCAAAAACTGCTTACATTATTACTCCGATTTTTTTTTCATTTCTAGTTTCAACCATGAAATTGGGAATTATTTCTAGACCAGAGAAGTATGACCCTATAAAAGCCTCCATTTTTTTTGGTAAAATGCTGGATAATATTATGTATCTCTTTGTGCTTCGTGTTCTTCTATACCTTTTTTATCTCTTTAACTCTGGTTAACCAGTCACTTCCCAGTAGATATTATTGAAAGAATCATTTTGTTAACGAAAAATAGTAATACGGGGGTTTTCTGTTGTTCACGCTTATTCAGAAAATGGTGTATATATACAATTTCTTTCCTCATCAGCACTCACTTTGTTTCAGAGAGCATAAAGAATGCAGACCAGTTTCACGGTTCAACTGACATTTGACACTTAGTTGAACTGCGAGAAAACAAGGTTTTAAAGATGACTTGAAACTAAGAAACGCATAAAAATAGGAGATGACATTACCAAAGCTGCTCTCTCTTGCCCCTTAAAAAAAGCTGTTTGTTTTATATACACTCTATAGAGATCGTATAAGTATTCAGTCAGACAGAGGGAAGGGGATTCAACGAGAAGTATCACACACACACTCACAAAATATGTGACAAACAAGGGCCATATGCCAAACTTAATTTGAGCATAAGACCAAAGCAAAACAAAAACGACACTGAAAAAGAAGAAGACATACATATATCCATTTTTAATTACTGCTTTGCTCCCACCAGACATTTTAGAAACAAACAAGGAAGATCTTAACAAAAAAATGGAGTAAAATATATGGGTTGGGAAAGTAAGACGATATACGTATGTATCTCTTTTATAAATCGTGAAATCCTTGCCAGAATTTTAGAACGTTAGAGACAAAATGAAAGGAAAAGCTAGCAAGTTCAAAGACCAGGAAAACTGTTTGACCCTTCCTCGTAATATGATTTTATGAATAGGCCAACTCCAAGCACACCGTGTAAAGACGTGTAAGCAAGCAGATGCATTTTTCAGAACTTTCAGACGGGTATACTATGGCTCGCTGGTTGTTTGTTCTTGTTGGCTTCCGTCATATGAAGCCTTTTTATGCATGATCATGTCAGAAGGACCAAGCCAGCCAGATAGCGAGCGAGATACACGATTTCTCAGAATGAAATTCGAGTGATAGAAGACCCAAGTGGTTGAATGAGCATCCTTTTTTTCGTTTGTTTCTCTCCATCCAATATCTTCCTCAATGTTTTTCCCTTTTTTGTCTAAATTAGGAAAACAAAGAGATCATTTGAAGGATGGAGATGCGAGTGTTTTTCCTTCATGAGGAGAATCCACAGGGGGTCCCGTTCCTTTTTTTGGTCAGGAAGTCCTTAAGGGACCACGCCCGCATTCACGTGCACCAGCCACATCTGTACAATTTTACCACTTCATTCTCCTCGCTTTTCTCACTCATCATGATACTCAAATACTCACAGCGTTATGTTCAACGAGACAGCCTGTTCACACGCATTTATCTCACTAGTCCCCGTATATATATATGCAAAACGGCAACTTGGTTGCGTACTCGTCGGTGAAACCTCACGCAAAGTCAAAACACGACAACTGACAATTCGTGTAAGTTTGAAGGCATGACCCATGCATGCAGCCAATGCATTAAGCTGTGTGGAGTCAAAATTAACTTTTTGCATGAGAGGTCTTCTTCCTTTGCGAGAAGTAAATTTGAATTTTTCATACAATTGCCAAAAGTTGATATATATATATGTTCATACGCCTCTGTTGAGTAGGGACAATCCCATGTCCTCTTCTTTCACACTGCAGTTTTTGTTTGAACTTTTTTACTATGTAAAAAAGCAAGGAGGACCGGACAGGCCACCGGTAATAAAGAAGGACATCACAAAAATAAGTTTTATGAAATATGGGGTTTGTCTGGTGATACACACCTAAAACATATATATTCCAGTCAGGGTTGATGAAAGGTCGGTCGAAGAAAAAGGATAATCAAGTGTTGGACCGAGTGGTACATCATATCACGAAGAGAGAGAGAGAGAGATACCACATTTTTATGAGGGTAAATAACGTGTCTCTCTGACAAATTGCTCTGAATTGACTTGGAAGAGAGAAAATTACCCAGGTCGGTTGACAGAAAAGAGGAGAAGGAAAAAGTGGACAGTATCGATTTAATATATCGAGTGCAATTATACTCCAGAGAGAGAGAGAGAGCTTTCACTATCAGAAGGCTGCCGCCGCCGGAGAGTCATCAGCAACTTCTTGTCTCTCACCCAAGTCATCTAGCCTTACCATAATATTTACTCTGCACGGCCATCATAATCATCCAGGGAGGACGACGATGCTCAATAAAGCCCATCGGATGGCCAGCTCTTCAAACAGGAGCTTAATGCATGCACGACACGAGAGAATACAAAGCGTCATGTTTTCGCCCACTTAATAAACTTCCCACACTCCAGCACACTTTTATGATGTGTGTGTGATTTCATATGAAAGCTAGAAAATATATATGCCGCTGCGTAGGTTATCAATGTATACGAGTTCATCTAGCAAAAGTTTAATAAATGGACGACGGCTGTCTGTATGTGCATGCCTATCTTGTTTGCAAATGAAAGGGAAGAAGAAGGGTAGATTTCAATTATGATGGGCTATCCACTGTCCACCACCACCACCACAATATATTTTCTCACTGGACAACGACAACACTTGGTCGGGCACACGGTATATAATCTAGGGTTCACTCCAACAATGCGACACTGGGAATTACCACAATATGACAAATTATCTGTCTCTGGGATATAATGCAGAAAAAAGTTGTGGCATTCCGTCTTTGTTGCTGTTTAGTATGAAAATGAAATTTGTGATATTGCCAATGAAAATCGACACTGTTTATGCTCCTACATGGAAGTAGTATGTATCACCATTCTTGAATATCATTAATGAACAAAAAAGTTTTTATGATGTGTTGGTGTCGGTCGGCGTTGTTGTAAAGTGTAGTTGACAAAAGTTTGGTTTTGACCACAGAGCATAATATAAGTGAATAAAATAATTTTACTGAAAGCAAAAACTGACCAAAAGTCAGAGAGCTTCGGGCTTCCCCATTTCAAGGGGAAAAAGTAATACTAAAGATTTTCCCTGCTTATTGTATACCCCAGAAACAGTCGTTACTACTTGACATCGCTTATGGAATGAAAGACTTGACCTCAGTGCCGTCGCCTGTATTTCCTATGACAAGCTGTAAAGTGGAATAATACGCATAAGTCAATAGAAAATTTCGTGCATTTATTACATGCACCAAGAAGTGGGAGCAGTAGTAGTTGTGGTGCTGCTACTTTGTTATACTAGGAACGAGATGTGTTATGGAAGCATGCATATGTTAGGATTGTGATGAAATAAACACGTGTACGTGGCATATATAGAAATGTTCATTTTACGATATCAGTATCAAAAGGTGCGTAAATTAAATTACAACTTTTGGCTATTTTGAAGCATATAACTCTCTGTCAGCAGACCACGTCATGTCCCAATTTATCATTCTTATTACCTTCAAAGCGTAATCATCATTTTGGGAAATTCTTTTTTGCTAAATCCATCGATCTATAATACTATAGATCCTCCTAGGCTAAATCATGGAACTAGGTTACTTCAGAAATCCTCCTCCTGAATTGATACAATGCCTGAATGAATGAGTGTTGACTTAGAAATGGAAAGAGGGTCAGTGTGAAACAAGGTTTTCACCGGAGGAAATGACCGACGACGGTCCTTTGAGAATAATTCAGATGACACTATGTGATTGCTTCTTCTTTTTCATCAAAATTACTTTTTTCAACCCTTTGGTCACACCGTCCTCCATGCTTTATTATGAATATTCATTCATGTTTTCCTCCCCAATCTCAGGAAATAGATAACAATGGATGAATGAGTGAATCCACAATCCTATTTTCAATTCAGTAGAGAGGATTAAGGAGGCACACGAGCAAAAGCATGCAGCAACGATATAGCCATATAACCCTTTTTTGATTTATGAATGACCACTCAATATTCCGTAGAATTACAAAACATGAATGAATACACTACTGTGGTCAGAATGCTTCAATGATTTACAAGGAAGGACACATGTAATCCTACAGATTTTTCTCGTGTCATCGCGCAAAGCCAAACAAGAGAACACAAGACTTGCATATACTTTCATTCACAGAGGAAAGCACACTGTGCCTGTCATCTTTTTTGTAAGAAAACTTGTAATTTCGTCGAGTTTAGTATTTCTGTTGTGCGTGTGAAATTTTAAATTAAGTAATTCATGTGGACATCCTCGACTTGTAAATTCCTGGGACATCATACGATTAGAAAAGGGTACAGACAGACACTTTAGTTGTCACACTAGCAATTTTGCATACAGCCGAGCCTTACTACATGAACAATGCAAGAGCACCCCCTTTAATGTGTATCATATAATATTTTTGTGGGTTCATTCGATGACATACCGATAATTATCGAAAGCATTTTTAATAGAAAATTAAGTAGCAGTGTAATGCACATATATTCTGTAACCCGTTGGACATTATCGGGTTCATCGGATTCCAAAGTGTGTCGCACAGTGGCATTAAGAAATCTGATCTGACCAAGCAACGCTAGTGTTGGTTAGAGGCACTTACGATACGATCACGCCACTACTGCACTACCTACAAGTATGCAATATTTTCGGCAATATTTACATTTTGTCTGATCTGATATACTAACAGTTGGCTGTATAACTTATCACCTCTAATCGGTTATTCTAAAGTTAAGTAATTAATGCTAGAACTAAATCGGATGTTTTGGTATTGTATAAAATCCTATTGACATCCGATCGAACGAGATGCGCACGTGAGAGGTTACACACCTCCGCACAGAATAAAGGAGAGATAAAAAATGACGTGAAATTAGATAAGAAAAAGCTCAATGGGAATTTCAAGCAGTATTGACACATGTCACGCTGCGACGCTGCGTACATGTATGTATGTACATATGAATATACCGAAAGCATTTTTGACGTTAATAAACAAAAACTTTTTACTGACAGGAAGGTGACCTGTCGTCAAATATATTTCTAGTTCAATCATGCCATTTTTGAAGAGTGTCATACAACTTCAATCATTCGATATACATACTTAGTTAAAGGAAGTGGGATTACCTTGATGATTCACTTTTCTCGCAACTGGTTTGCATCGCATGATGGTGAAAGGGTACTCAAGTCTACGTGGAGGAAAACCGAAAGCGCGTGGAAACTGTAGACGGCATATATGAGCAGGTAGTAGTCCGGTAGTCGTAGTGGAGTTATAGCATAAATTCACCCAAAATCGAATTGAATTTTACACAGTTTAGTCAGCACTCATCATCACCACGACTTTTTGATTTTTTTTAAAAATAATAGTTAATGCACATTTATAGTATATTACACTGTCACGATGTGCATAAAATTTAATTTCCACCTCTGTTTAAATTTGAAGTTCCAGGATTGACACTGAACTAACTAGCATTCGATATATGTGACCATTTGTAAGGTTCTCAAAATTGCAGTCATTCAAGAAGACAGAATGTCACTTTAATTGTCCAATTTTTATTACTCGTTGTTGCTGATGCGTCGAGTAAATGTGATTGTTTAAATGTGCATGTTAAAATTTCAACAACTGAATAACTCACTGTTCTCTTTTCTTTGATTACATACCTATGCTTTTAGTTCAGAACTCCAACACTGATTGATACGGTTATTAGATCCTTTAAATGTCTACGTTCATCGGTCCATTATTGTGATGTCTATTTTGCAAGGTGACAATACAAAGTAATAATAATCAAGTCTGCACAACTAGACACCATGATTCAGGAAGATGGTTAGTGTCATTTCACTTATCCCAACTCTGGGGGAATGAGAGGCGGCTGTGTGGTTGGATTGGAGGTGGTGTGCGAGATGAATGATGATTGCTGTTTAGATGAGTGCGTGAGAGTGAATGAGGAGTAATGCTGAGATTCATCGGCACATTACATGCAGATATTCCCTGTGTCCATATGATATGATAGGGACAGTAAGTAAGGAGAACGTTGAGCAGGAGAGAGACCTGCACAGAAATAAGAGCGTAAACAGTGTAGTCAAGTCAGGACAAACAAGCAAGTTCACATGCTTTAAGCTGGCAAAAAGCTCTCACCCTGTACTGCTGCTGTCATAATAAAATGTAGTTTTCTCTTGTTATTGTATAACATAACCCCAGTTCTACGCTAGGACGACGACGGTGATAGGAACCATATGGATTTAACATGCTACACACAAAACGAAACTCGTTTTGGACGGAGAGAGGTGAGGACACATTAAAGAGCATAAGACACACGGTAGAGAGAGATATATACATATATAAACCCTTATTACACGACTTTGGTTGTTTTGCTGAGAAAAAAAAGGTTTTCCAGAGCTGTTGCTGCTATAAAACTGTGGTGATCTTGTACGTACTGGAGATCAGAGATACCTAGATGCATGCCCATTTTCAATCGCTTTCACAGTGTTGTTATTATTGTTGCTGATTGCTGTCTTGTCTTGTCTGTATTGGGATTGCTTACGACGGGATATGCCAAAGTATACTTATCTGTTGTTCTGCATGTTTGTACTCATATACCTATCTTTCCAAGGATATGCGAAGTGCACATGTAGTAGGCAGAAAAAAGTTTAAAGTACATATTCTGTATACGTATGTATATGTATGGGAGCAAACCCACTGAGATTTATCCATACATTCACTTAACAGAGAATATCAATACAGGAGCTCGAACATACACACGCAGAGAGTTTCATTGAAAGACCAGCATTTGTATTCTCTCTTGGGTCGATGATGTTGGATGTACGTATCTACTACATAGGTATCTCTATGTATCTCTGCGTGCTTGGCTTCCTGGATAACCATCCGTAAGAAGAGGGGTACGCGGAGCAGTAGTGGAGAGACGAGACGAGCAGAAAGTGAAGATTGTTAAAAGCAAAGGATGGGGCGCAGTTCCCGCAGAATGGACATTGGGATTGGGGATGACTCTAGGATGGGACCCGCCTTCTTCCCCTCCTCATCACCAATCCCTATCCTATCTGTCCGATCCATATATCTGTCCAAATATTATATTTTCTCTGTCTCTTCTTCGTCGACGTCTTGATCGTCGTTCTCCTCTTTCTTCTTTCCTTTTTTTTATGTATCCACCAACTCAACTCCTTACTGTTATGCTCTTCCCTCGATCTTTCTCCGCTTTTATTCTTCTCAGCACAAAAACCAAGTTTGTTACTTTATTATAAAAAAAAGTTACTATATTATCATTCTTTTTCTCTCCATCTCCCCCTATTGCATTGCTACAACTTCGGGAGCAGCTTTCATTTTTATATATACACGCTGGAGGCACCCTACTACTACCTACTCGGTAGATCGAACAAAAGGTTCGTCTTCGGTGTGACAGGGAAACTTCCTTTTATTCAATATCTCCCACTTATTCTCCGTAATGTTGCACTTGAGTTTAATAGACATGTCCTACCATTACTGTAAAATGCGCTCCCGTCTCCTCTCTCTACAACAGCGCACCATTTCCTGAGAAAAACTCACTCACAGCACGACGATGATAATAATAGTCACCATCTCTCGCTAAAACCAGATCGGGAACGGCGTATATTATATATAACCTTTTTTTTATATATACCAGCCAACATATCAGATTTATGTACATGTATATACGATAAAAGTAAAGGGGCTGCTGAGAATGTGTGTGTGTAGCTCACAAGAAAAATGATTCTTCTTTAGGAGAAAGGGATTGCTCACGATCGTGATGGGAGAAAGAGAAAGTTATCTGAAAGACTTTTTAGTTGGAAAGCTTCGTGTCAGCTCGAAATCTCTGGGTACGGAAGAGAGAGGGAGATATATATATTCTCCTTGATCTTTTCTGCTTAGATACTCAAAACTCGTTGCTCGTGTACAAGAATAAAGTAAAGTTTTTTTTTCTCTCCAGAATACTTATACTTTCTCTCGGCTCCCCTTCCTCCTTTGCAAAAGTTTTGAGATGAAATTGAAGTTGCATATAGTTTTTCGTGTTCTTCGACGGGGAGGAGAGATATCGGCAGATATTTCTAGAAGCACTTACTCCAAGACTATCATCTGCTCTACTAGTCTACATATCTGGGTTGCGTTGCTTGCCTGCTGGGAGAGATGTTGGTGGAAAAGACGGCGGATAATCTAGCAGCTGCCTCGCTGCTTCCTTGCTGGATCCTATTCTCTGAAATTATGGATATTCTCCATCATCACTAATAATAGCACGACAAGAGGGAAGGGAATGAAGAGAGTGCGCTTTACTCAACGGGATGTATGTATGTATGACACGTTGGGTGAAAAGGAGTGGGGAGACGAGGTTATGTCATTTTATTACTTCCTGAAACCAACGAGGAAACTTTCTTTCGCTTTCTTTCTTCCTCCTCTAGCGAAGTGAAACTGAGACGGGTGTTTGAAGGGTAAGGGAAAAGTTTACTTTTGCCAATGCAATATATATATATATTGTCGATATCAGCACTTGCCTTTTTAGCGCTTCTACTTTTTAGTCAGGGCTGGGCTACGCTGTTGTGCGGATGAGGAAGAAGACCTTCATATTTTTATTAGGATTCTGATTTTGTCCAATAAATATAGGAAATGGCAAGTGGCAGGGTGGGCTTATGTATTGGAATGAAAAATTAGCCGACTCGGTAGATATAAGTGTTACACGAGTAGTTACGTACAATCAAGTCCAATAGCTCCGTAACAATGAAACGTTTAAAACAAGAAGGCCAAATTGCTGATTACTCTTACTCCAAATCTTGCTCTTCGAAAATTTAAACTTTTGTTTTTGATAGAAAAAATATGCATAGGTATATACGTACGTTGCAATCCACAAGTGACAAAAATGTGTTCTAGTTTCCCATAAATAAAAGAAACTATAATACGTATGTAACGTCATGAAAGGGAATTATACATACAGCATACTATACATACTTCCTGTTATTACGCGCGTTTCCATTACTTGTCACCTAAATGCATAATATTTCGTCTCACTTTACGCGGACCTAGTATATTGTTTTATAGGTGAGTGCATATAACTTCTCATAAATAACAATATTTCTGTTATGCTGGGATGTAAAACAAGTTCATTTTCTTGTAGGACATGGTTATTGCATTGAACTGTGCGAAATGCACTAAAATTTCAATGCAGCCCGTGACGGGAGAGAAACGAAGAACAGCAAGTGTATGCGTACACGTTTCGCTTCTCCCCTTGCTCACCGAGTAATTTACGAGGAACATATATATAACATACCTATATACAAAACCCAGCTTCTCCCACTCATCTCCACCAACACCCTCCGTGCAAAGTGTCAAAGAATTCAAAAAGAAAAGAGTAATGGGAGGTGAGCTGTACGTGCTGTTATATACCACAGTGCACTGCTGTGTGCAAGTTCCAAACAACACGGCAATCTCCTTCGGTTAGCTTATCGTGTGGGAATCTAAAATCGATAAAAGCGAAATAAATAGTTGCCCCGAAAGTTTTTACTTTGATCTTATGGCTCATCCGTTGGATATTATTATGTTCGGTGTATATGGAGAGCAAAGGGATAGAGATTGGTTATGGGAAAGATATTGTTTTTCCTTAGATAATATTAAAATTGGTCTGCGAGGAGTCGACCAGTCACCCAGTCGCTTTTTATAAATTGCTCTTTCTACAACTAATGATAAATCATTATCGATATGCAAATAGCCAGATCGAGAATGATTAAGGAATTTTCTTGCTTTCCATGTATATCAAACACGATTGCTGTCAGACTAGTCTAGTCTGACTGTTAAAATCGGGAAATCAATACTTCTGCATTAATGTTTCAACCTTTCTCGTTCACACCCATCTTGAAAAAATATCAGTTTTCATATATTTTCAATTTTCTCTTTGGCTTCAATGCCAATATGTATAGAAGTGGTTAGGAAACCTTATAAATTATTCCTTTCGTTTAATTTTGATAAATTGAAGGCATATTAATGAAATTCCGTTTATTTCAAAATTCAAGTATCAGTTTACAATTTTTTTAATTAGCAACGTACAAAAATACATATATGCACATCCACAAGGATTGTTCTTTCATAGAGACAACTTTGAATAATATTCCACAGTCCGACCACCAAAGCACTCCCTCTGAAGGCAAAAGTTCTCTTTGACATGTGAAATTTGAGTATGGTAGATTTCTACTGTCGGATCTCTTTTATTGAGTTTGCCGTATCGGCCCATTTGTAGTATAGATGTAGGTCAGTTATGAGAGTATAAGCGGTTGGGTTGAGACATTTCATTTTCTCACGAACGAAATCAAGACAATTCAATGTGCATGCAAATACAGCATATTATTTTTTCACTTGATTTTGAGAGCTATTGCGTCTACATAAGCACTTACTCGTGTAGTACATACATATCCATACAAACTACATATACATACCTGGTATCGCTTTAAAAACACGACCTTTGCATAATACATGAATATTGACAATATTGTACAAATCTCTTTTTAGCTCATTGATTTTTGGATAGAACCACCACGAACAAAGGGGAATATACCTAAGTGCCCTTTAATGCTCTCGCTCCCTTCAATCTTAAATCATTTTTTGATTGCCTTTCAGCATCACCATGTCGTATCTGGACTGCCGGGACCCCAACCAACAAATAAATAGAGAGCCGATGCTGATGCTGAGAAAAGGATGCATATGCCTTCACCTATATAACTTGATCAACTTGGTCGGTGTACCCTTTCTTCGCTTAATCGAATATTCATGGTGTCTCTTGCCTTGATTCACCGAATTAAAATATCAATTGAAAATCAATGCTAGAAATGCCTTTTATGGGACCACTGTCACTGTCTCGCATCCGAAACTAAAGAATATGCATACATTAAATTTCATAAATGGATGATTCATTGGCATATGCATTCTGAATTAGGCGTGTGGGACGGTTTTTAAAGTGAATGAGTACACCTTTAATATGCAGATGGTTTGCAAGGTATGTTTATTGACGATTGTCAAATACCATCAAATCAAGTCAAGTATTTGCTCCATTTAAATAAATATATGTTTTGTGGGTTACATATAGTGAATAGTGAGTAAATGAGCATTCGTACTTTGCTGCTAGAACCAAAGTCAGAAATCCCTAACACGTTGAGCACAGCGTGAGACAAGAAATGTAACACGAAACGTTCTGTACAAGAACAAGAGAGTTAATTTGCCACGTTTTATTAATGTGAGTATTGGTGATGCGTCGATTTATTTTCCTATCTGATTTTGTGAATTCACAAGTTGAAGCAATATGCATCTCACACGATTCTCAGATTTTCATACCTATCATTATTCTACCATTAGTAGTAATATTTTACCATTTAATTAAGATAATCAAGCTAACTTTAAAATGTCTGTCTTCGTTTCGTGGAATATCCAAAATTCTCATCAACTGTATATTTAATGAACCGATTTTCTTAGAGAATGTGTAAAAGGTGAAAATCTCTATCGTTCTCTAGTCTAGTAAAGTTCATGTTATGTTATACGCCCGTCTATATTGTATCGTGCATTCGCTACGGTATAAACTAAAGAAGGGATCTGGAATCATAATTATATGGCTTGGCCTAGAGGCAGAGTATATCCATGCATCGCTCTGTTACGTTACGCGTAGTCTAGGTATGCACACATTTTGTTTGTGATGATGTACAAAATGAAAGAAATGTTTGTGAATGTGAAACACGAAACCAACAGGGCAATGCGGCATTCTGCACCGTGCACAAAGTAGGCCAGTGGTTATACCAGCGAGCCCAGCATTTAATAAAAAGTCAAATATGATTGAAAGGTGATTTGTAATCATCATCTTGACAGAATGTGGAGACCAGAAGTAGCTTCACATCGTCTTTTTTTTGGGGCATATTACTTTCGATCGCATCAGAAGCTTTCGTGCACGTAGAGTCCACCCAACGATGCAGCCCTTTCCGGTCAATTTTTGCTGTTCATCACCCTTGATACACAACACTTGGGTAAACTTGGGCGCTTTCTGTCGTCACAAATAAAAGTACACACAAACAGACGGTAAAAGTAGTTTCCAAGAACTGCTATATGTACTCTTCTTATACCTACCTATATACCCTTCTTTTTAGGCAGGACACTTAACTAAAATTAACATTTATCTAGAATTCTTTTCGAGTCTTGATCCCATTCAGTTTTAAAAATTTAGAGTATGTAAAAAGGCAAGGATGAAGTGGAACGTGAAATTTGAGCACACAAGAAGCAAGAAATGTATAGGCTGCTGGTGCAGTAGACATGCCTGAAATTGGAGTTTTCCTTTTCATTTTCATACTCTCATTCAGCTCAGCCAGCAGCTAAACAGGGAAGCATGGTAGCAGGGCAGTTGAAACGTAAAAAATATGTTCCAGAAAGAGAGGAGCAAAGCAGACATAAAATTATTACTTCTGAAGTGAACGCGATAGTATGCTCGATGCTTATTATGATATTTGATGTTCTTGAGCTTCTGTTCCATCCCAGGGTTATCCTATCCTATCTTTGAGGTTTTTATGTGGATATTGCGCGAGTGGAGAGGAGAGAGGAGAAAAAAGTGAGGTTGAGAGCTACAACTTGACTCTTTCGGTCGGTTTAACTTTGCTTTGGCTTTGGTCTAGGGCCTTTCGTTTCGGTTGACTGGGGAATTGAGAGATCTTCTCTTGTGTGATGTAATATCATATTGGATGTGTAATGTGTAATATGAAAGTAATATCTTCCGTATTTCCCGACTGTCGACTCAAATGATATGTTATGATACGGAGGGAAAAGGGGATGTTTTAATAAAGTACAATAAGCAGTAACAGAACGAGAGAGGTAAACGGTTGGATTAACTTGATTTTCTGGTAAATTGGCTCTTGCCATAAAAACCACAAGAGCAATTTGAGACGAAGGGACGAAATTTCCATTGTTTTTTATGACCCATTTGCCTCTTCACTATATTGATTTTTTTCATCTTCTTCCTCTCTTTTGCCAAACCAAAAGTAATATCTAAAAAAAATACAGATATACATACGTACATCTGAAAACAATCATTCCAGCACCAATTCTTAACATTAGATTTACACAGTGATGCTAGGAAATCTGGATGGGTTTCCTTCCGTGTGACATGTGGATGTTGGGCTTGGGCTGCTGCTGGCCAGAGAGAGCCAAGCAGAATTCCTCTCTCCTCCTTCCACCATGTCAATTTCTCCAGTGGACAATGGGAAACAATATCGTTGGCGGATGCTGCTACTGCTTTTGTTGCTGCTAGATAAAATGTTGCATGTTCC
>JAANSN010004814.1:0-13956 GCA_036850665.1 Dicranocentrus wangi | reverse complement strand
ATACTTAATCATCTTAGACAAAAGTATACAAATTAGCAAATTCGGATTTGACCTTAAATTAGGGTATGCAAATATCCCTTACACTGTTGTAGCTGTGCACTATGTACAACAACCCAAAATTCCCCAGTACAATACCGATTACAACTCGAATTGGGACTGGTTCCAATCTACTTCAGTTTAGTATTGCCTGTTTATGCACAAAATACTTAGCGACTTAAGTAATCTCAGTTCGGGTATTAAAAACTTTATATTCCCCAACTACTTCTTTTACACCATTGCCAATTACGCCAAAATCGAGTTTAAAAATAGAGCAATTTCTTTGTCACTCGTGCCTTCATTTTAGCAGTGACAATCATCACTCACATGAATTTAATGCAAATCACAACAGAGAATGCCGTCGTGTCAGGAGTCAGGAGGAGGTCGAGAATGAGTCAGACGAAAAATGCTCATTTCCATCTCACCTGATTCTATTTTTCCCCAATCGGAATCATATTTATTTGATCTTGTCACCAAAAAATTGAACCGACTTGTTTGATCTAGTAAGCTTACTGCGAAGTATCATATAATATGTTATTTGGAGGAATGGAGAATTTTCGGCATATTTTCGACATAATTATAAAAACATGCTCGACATCAGGTGAATCATATAGTCATCTTGCTAATCTCAATCCGACGTCACAATTACTTCTACCACACAAAAACAGAATATTATTTCTTCGAGGTACCTACACTACACGTCCATCATCCATCCTACTTGGACCATTAGAATTTACTCTTTGTCAACAAGTTATTCTTCCAGAATCATATATTATAATATCCCTCTTCTTGTAGTTCATCGTATGTTTAATCCCCGTTTTTATAAACTGCCACTTGCCACGACACTACAATGATAATAATGCGATAAAATCCTGATATAATCTTTGGAAAAATATATGTATTCTAGTTTGTGCAAAGCTATAATAAAGCCGCATCCAGAAGCCGACGACTGCTGTTCTGCGTCCTACACTTCTGTCTCTCTGATTGGCTCCGTCTGTTTGAAACAGTCCAAGAAAATTAGTGAGCTATGCACTAAATGGCAGGCTAAATCCTCTTTGCATTTTTATGAAAATAGAGGCGTGGTGGTGATTGCTTTGCCGAAGAGCTGAGGAGTCTGGATCAAGTAGAAACAATGACCTTGTTGTTCAGCAGGCCAGGTTTTGGGGCACGGAGAGACCAAGAGAGAGAGAGAGAGAGTTTGATTTCATTTTATTCCAAGTTGGCCAGCCTCCTTATCAGGATTAAAAGAAGATGAGTTTAAAAAAGCTCTAGTATATGTTGACTGAGTTGATGCTGATGTGATGACAAGAGTCGTAATATAAACTATTGGCATTGGATGATGATGATGATGATGATGGTATTAGGGAGCATTTAGTTTTTGGTATCTTTCCTATCTTCATATTTTATTATCGGCTCCGTTCTGCATATCATAAATTACATTATCTTTTTTATTGAAAACAACTTCTGTCAGAGATATCTTACCGTTCCTAGATTCACAAGGAGATACCAGCGCTTGGAATCTACGTCTTGGCTTGGAATATTTTACGAAGAGATCTAAATTGTGTATAGTGTAGGCGACCGTGTGTGTACGTGCGTGCTATTGAAATGTTTCCCAAATCGCACAAGTAAACAAAATGTGATTTATATTTTCTCCAGATTATTGTTTAGATGATTACACCTTTTTTATAAGCTGCTACGGGTCAGTTCACGTCTGTTTACATCATGTCATGACCCTATTCCAATCCAAACAGCGAATGAATCAGCCTTGAAAATAACCTGCCGTCAACTGGGAATTGGAATCAAAACAAGCAAAGAAGCTCAGCGAGCTAAGAAGAAAAAGTGTTTTTAGTTCGACATACGGACTCCAGGTCAGTGGCTTTGCTAGAAGATTTTGACTTTGAACCTCGAAGAGGCAGAGACAAGTAAAACGTCTTTGGTTTGGGGTAAAAGGTGTTTAGCGAAAGTTGACGAGTTTGATGAGTGGAGTGATGTGATCTTTATGCCAAATGGATTATACCAAATATTATAACAGCATTTGAGGAAACACCACGCAAAAAGGACAACATTTAAAGCGTAAATATATGTTTCTAATCATACAAGTTATAAAATCAGTTATGAGCTTGATTTGATTACATTTCCATTAAATCAACAATCTAATCGCATGAAATCCATTTAAAATCTACACATTCTACACCCATGTTCTGTGTCTGTCTAGACAATATCTGAAATGAATAATTAATGCAAATACGGGTATTATAACTGATAGAGAGTGACCTTCTTCCTGAAACAAAAAACTGCTGATAGGGGACGAGGGTGCGGTATGGGATATTATTGTTCTTTACTGTAATATAATATACTCATGATGATACGATAGTGGTTCGACCGAAACGGCATCAACGCGACTAAAAAAAGAATGCAAGGCCGTGCTCACTGTCAGTGTCAAGTTTGATCATTTGTCGGCCTAACTTCAATATTGTCCACAAGTTTAATTGGTAGATGAAACAGTGTAATATATAAATCATAAAAAAAGAGATAATAAAACATTTTCTCAGGTTCGCCTTGAACCCCGTGTTTTGTCCTACTAATGTCCAACCTTCCTACAAAAAGTATTGCGTAGTGTCCAATCTAATTAAACGTGTATTATATAGGATTACTTTTGTCTTCAAATAATTATTTGCAATCCGCCATATCGCACACATTCTTCTCTTTCATTTTCTCAGGTTCGCCTTGAACCCCGTGTTTTGTCCTACTAATGTCCAACCTTCCTACAAAAAGTATTGCGTAGTGTCCAATCTAATTAAACGTGCATTATATAGGATTACTTTTGTCTTCAAATAATGATTTGCAATCCGCCATATCGCACACACTCTTCTCTTCATCCATCCTAGAACCCCATAATTTTTTCATTACATATTCCCGAATCCAAATTATTAGCTCTTATATAAACCCCTCCAATCATTTTACTAATCAACACTTACAAAAATGAGGAAAAATCATGCATCTGTTGCAACTCGAAATGATCCCCTTCACCACTACTGCATATTATTACCTATGCAGCTCCTTCTTGAGAGTGCCACTTGTTGAGTGCTTTTCAAGTTGCTGTTGCTTGCATCATCACATTCAGAGAGTCATCCCTCTTTAATCACATATGCATATGCGATGCACGCATTTTCTCTTCACATCTCGTCGTCGACACCACATGTGCCGGCAATCTCTGGGATATGCCCCAGCCCAGCACATCAGCAGCAGCAGCAGCAGGAGTGGACAACTCTTCCCTTGTGGCACACACACTCACACACTCACACAACCACAATAGGAGCAAGAGCAACAATCATCGTCATTTTGTTTACATTTTATTTTGTGTGTATACGGAACAGAAGGCAAGTTTATTATCATCACAGTCATTTACATCCAATTATATATACATGGGTAATATGTTATACGGTAAGATTCCTCCTCGTCCGTCATCTGATACCGAGATTAGGTGCAAGTAATGGTAATCAACTATCTCATCAAGTTATGGCCAACTACTACTTCACCTTGTTTTTTTTTGTAAATGTTACACTTGAAAACTAAACAAAGCTGCTGATATCCACCTTGTCTTGTGCTGTGCGAGCGAACACCTTGTTTTATTTTATAAATATATTCAGCGCTGAATACCATATCCCATATAATATGATGATGATAAAAGACAAGGTCGGACGAAAAGCTCCAACTCCAAAACCTCAACGAACGAACGCAACAACGGAGGGATCACTCTTGTCAACAAAAATCTTCTTGCTCACGCACTTCCACTCTGCACCGCACCGTCGTAAATTTACTTACTTTCCTGCTGAAAATAGTAAAAATTGTTAAAGTATCCCTTTGGGAGAAGGATGTCATGGGCTCCATGCGTGTAACCACAGAACGTCCAGAGGAGAGAGAGAGAGAGAGAAACATGCAAAGTTCAAAATGCTTGACAGGTGTTGTACGCTTTCCCAATGTGCTTTATAGCCTGTCTCCGTGAGTAAATGGGAGATGGTTGAAAATGATAGGATGCTGCTGCTGCTGCTGCTGAAGAGAAGAAAAGATGATGATGATCCATTTCATCAAGTGATTACTTTTCCATTTAATTCCGCATAAAACAACTTGTTTCGCTAGCCATCCCAAACTTTTGTGGGAAATAATTGAATTCAGGGTCAAGAACAACAGTCTTTTTCTTTTTAGATTTTTTTTGCTCCAGACAGTAAGAGCCAAACCAACAGCCAAGCATGTCTACAAACCAGGGACTCTGACTGCATCTGCATTTTACTAGACACGCTTCACTGCGTATGTACATAGTACATGCACATTTTGGAAGGGAGCGAATCTACAGGAGGATAAATATTTTATCATCATGTTATTGTTATCTTAGAGTTTTTCCAAGGAATCTTCTCTCTATATCGATAGCTCCCGGTCTCTAATCGCTGATGTACAGGTGGTTAGGTGACCATTAACGTTCCTTTCAGTCTCAATTAATAAATTACCCTTAACAAATAGCCTCAAGTGGATGATAAATGGTGGGTGCATTTAAAACATGTAAACATTGAAAAACGAGAAAAAAAGGGGTAGAGATTAACAAGTAAATGTTCTTCTTCCTTGTCTCACAGTTGATTTAAAGAGGGTTTCAACTACTCATTGATATACTGCAGTAGATGTAATAATGTAGAAGCTATTCAATCAATACAAACATGCAAGCTACTTAATATGGGATGACGGAGTGGCTTGTCAGATCACGATAAAGATTAACTTATCAACACATTGTCATCATATCATCATCTTCATCTTCACAATCTATCCCTGCCGCACGACCAACTGCTGAAAATGAGTTGCTGATAATACGGATGCCTTGGTTGGATGGGATGGATGCAATGAAACACGGTTTAAAAAATACATATCGTGCCCTTTTCCAGCAGGAAAAAAAGAGTATCCACCTTTTAGTTTTTTCTTTTTTGGACGGTGGTGGTGGTGGTGGAATCATGTCAGATTAAGGTACGGTCTGATTGGAATGGGATGCCTGGTGTGATAATTGTTGGGTTGTATTGTTGGCGCCGTTTTTTACCTGTCATCAAATCCGAATAGGAAATTAGATCGATTGCTTAAAAAATCAATTTTTTGTGTGATGTGTAAAGTGCAGGCAAACAGGTAGTATAGGAACGTGAATGATATGGTGATTATTGCTGTGTCTCGCACTTCCTGCCAGATAGTATCCGCTCTCAATGGAATTAGGTAGGTATCCTCAGAAGTATGCATCATGACATGTCAGTCACCCTTCTTCGTTCTCTCGTGGGTTTTGAGCAAGTTGATTTCAAAATCTTTTAGAACTACAATCAAAAGTGAATATCAAAGCAGGTAATTGTTGTAATATTGGGATTGATTGCTTCAGGAATGGCGCATTGGAAACGCTTGCCCAACGCAACTGCGTAATGTCAGCTCTGTGCTTCGGGTTAGTGATCTTGTGACAAAAATTTGCGACTTTATGACCTTCGACTACTGATGCGTCATCCGAGGAATATGAATATAAGTAATATCCGCCTTCCTCTGTCGTCGTCTGCTTGTCGCATTTTCAGATATTGCTCAGAGAAACGCGGCTGACAAAAGAGATTAGCCATTTTACGCATTATATGTGGGGGCGCAGGTGGTCAAAAAATTATTTACACTTTGCCGATGATGATGATGACTCAGAAAGAAAATGGAGGAAAAAAAGGACAAATAAGGATTACACGAGTCGCTCACATCAATACAGTAGAAAATGACCGTAGTCATAATGAATAGCTCGTTATTATAGTTATTTGATATTACGTGCAGAAAAGTGAGCTCCGTGGTACACATTCCGAAACACATGTCTCTACATCCACACAACACGATCTGCATACACAAAAAGCAAGGGGATCGAAAAGAATTATTATTACGAATCGCACAAAAAAACGGGCAGGGGAGAGCAGAGCAGAGCAAAAGAGAAACATTCTCTCAGAGCAAAAGATCGAGCAATAATACTCACAAACAAAGGCCGTGTTTTCATAGGACTCTTGTGCCACGTGCCACGTGGACCCTCTGTTTCGCAGTTGCTACTGACTGGGGAACCCACCTTTTGTAATTTAAGTATCCATTTTTTTGTTACGTTTTACCCTGAAATCTTCCCCTTTTCCCTTGATTACGCAGAGCATCAGGTCGAGCTCTATTTAATCGCAGAAAAAAATGAGACATGAGAGTATAGCTTTTTCATACTTGAACTAGTCAAGTCTTCTACTCACTATGTACTCGTGCTTAAGGTCTCCCCAGTCAGTACGGAGCATATAATGATGAGTGCCAAAGAATGGAAAAGGAAAATCTACCTGGTCTCAACTCATTTCACTATTGCACGCATATCTGTGGTCCATCTGAAGATGATAAAGATGACGGGAGGAAGGACAGGAGTAGCAGCAGCTGGCCATGTGGAGATCTACTTTTTTAGACAAAAGCTTGCAGCGTTTCAGGCTTCAGGTAAAAAAAATTAAGCGTAAGAAAGATTTTTAGTTGACTACTTGGACGATGACTGCACTGGTCGAAAGGAAACTTACTGAACTTAGCGAAAGTATAAGTGTACCCAATCCTACCAGAAAGGTACTTTTGTACACAGAATTTATATGCGCTTTCAACCACGACGACTAAGAAAGGATTTACTTTTTTCTTTATTGCTCTACGGGCTCTACCCTGCATGCACTCTGACTGATGATGTGACTCTACTTCCGTCCAACCCTCCGTGTCAGAGGGTTCACCGCGCCGAACACAAGCGCACTTTGTTTGAGAGCAACAGGAGTAGCAGCAGCTTGTGTATAATCAAATTGCTTTCTTGCTCATTTTTGATTACTTATACATATATGCTCGATGCTTCTGTGTGTGTGTACCACAAAGCGTCTGGCTATGACTTCAGCTCAGTTTCTCCATTTTTTGCTCATATCCTTTTGCTAAATAATAAGTCGCATTTTTCCCTTCACCTTTGTCAACCATTGCCAACAAAGGGGTTTTGTTTGGTGTTTATGCATATATAAGCTATATATATATATATACCTACACTGCTCTAGTTCATCGTCATCAGGCTTATAAGGAATGAACAGACCTTTCATGCTGTTTTGCATTCCGACATGGCCATATAATGTCATACAGTTTGCTGGTCAAACAAATCGTAAAAGTCCGTGACTGTGAATGAAGAAGCGATGCTGTTTCGTTTTTATTCAATTCAGTAGTCGTACACAAATTCTTGCTCCTTTATTGCTTATCGTTCCAAGAAAACGAGATGGTTTCGGAGGACGGACACGGTGCTGTGCTATATGGAAATTACGTATTGGCTTAGTAATATATTTTAAGAAGCATCTAGTGAAAATGGAAACATCGTATACTTCAAGCCAGAAATTTTGGGGGAAGTAAACATATAACGCAACACACACGCAAATAGGTGTCTGTATAATGCGTAACGATCATCGTCAATAAAAGTAAGCGTTTTGTGTACCTTTTTTTTTGCTACTGACAAATCAGCCACGCCAACGACATGACCTCAACTTATAGGACGTAAACTGATTTCTACGAAATCCGAAGTATCCTATCTCACTATAAGTGAGTGGCGAGACAGCAACAAGACCAAAGTAAAGTTAAATTATAATTAAATAACAGTAGAGTGCTTCAAATGGTATATAAGCTTAAACTTACTTAAACAACTCAAAAATTGTCAACACCGGTTTGAAATATGGGAAGAAGAGCAAACAATATATTCCAACATTTTGGTTAAATGAAGGGAAGCATGATTTAGTAAGTGGACACTGAATGAATGAATAATTGTGGTCAAGATGAATGAATCTTATCAGTCCCCGTGATCACCACGCACATCTTGATGGAAAATTCACACCAGGAAGAATTCCACCAGAGATTACATTCCAGCCTCACTGGACTACTCTACTCCTCTCCACTACTACATACGTGGAGGATCACACAACATTCATCTTTTGCGAGGGATGACCAACCCACAATTGATTTACAATGGTGACAATGACAAAAGAGTCAAATACCGGTCGTCTCTTCTCTTCATCCATTATTTCCATTCTCTCTGACAGCCAGCCATCCCTCCACAACTCCACACGCTGCTGCTGCTGACCCTTGTGAACAAGTGTTTGTTTGCGTGGACGGAAACCCAATACATTTTCCCCCGATTTCGCCATCCCTCTCCTCCTCACCATTTGATCCAGATGTGCAAAATACTCTGCTGGAAGAATAAATGGATTGAATTGCATTTTCAAAGATTCTCCGCGCGTAGGCTCATTGTATGTATTATCCCAGTTTTATCTCAAGAGTTTCCTCCAGCTAGCTCCTTACAATAATAACTGCACTAGAGCCACACTGGATCTCCTTCTGGATTTCCTTATTTTATTACATAATGTACAGGCAGCTGGGTTTGTTGGTCGTCGTCGCCAAGAAGAAGGAAGAAAGCGATGGAGGAGAAGATAGTGACAAATGCACATTTTCCTTTTCATTACGTTTCCCATGTAGGCAGCCCCAGTACAAAAGGGTTTTCCACCAGCCAACCAACCTCTTCTGCTCTTCCTGCGACCTAATCGATTTAGTCATGTTTAAACAAAACAGTGGAGCAAGTTCCTCTGAAGATTACATAAAAAAATTACCTAGATCATTGGACTACTACTGAAGGCTTAAAGCAAAACAAGGAGGACCTCACAAAACCCCAAAGGACAACATCTAAAAAAGCGAAAACTCTTTTTTTGTGACATGATGATGGGAAGTAATTTTGCTGGTTGTTCTCTCGCAAAGAGTTTGTGTCAGAGACGCCGAAACTTGAGATCACCCAACGCTTTAGTCATCATCAAAATCATTTTTGATTGTGAATTGTCAACCCTCATGTGAATGTCGCCCATTGACAGTTTGTCGTTGTGCTGCTACTGCACCCTGCACCTTACAACTCATAAATGTGATGTATGGCAGTAGAGAAAGGACATTTGCGTAAAAAAATATGAGTCTATTGAAAAATCCAGTTTCTTTTCCAAGTCGGCAAAATGGAAAAACAAGCAGTCTTATAATATAATATAATGTGCTCCTTTCAATGCAAGGTGTATTTAGGTAGGTATATATGAATGCAGAGAGTTGACATCAGAGATGAATCCCATTTTATAGCTGAGTAGCCTTGTCATCAGAATTAGAATGGGAATTATCTGAGTGAGGACAATACAGCAAGAGCAAAACCTGATCTTGAATCGACAGCTAAAACTCCGACGACAGATCAACTTTTTTCCTATTGTTCATTGTGCTGCATCTAGGTAGGTCGATACGGAGGTTGCAACAGGAGTTGAAAGATGTGTATTCATGATGATGATTATGATGATGAAGACGATTGCGACTTTGTGCATTCAATCTATAGTTGTGTGAGCATGAAATAAAAGGATTTTCCAGTAGTGAAATCCAGAGTTGTGTTATTATGAGACACACTGACTGGGATCCATCCGATCCGATGAGACTCATTCTTACTTACACTTCAACTTTCGTGTTTTAATTCGACTAGCCTGTCTGTCCGCATTAGCTCTGGGTGGATGGTCAGCCAGTGAGCACAATGAGATGTATGATGATGTGATGTGTGATGCATTCTATCTGTTATGTCATCTCAGTCTGATTTTGCTGTAGGTTACTATTACAGGTTACACTTCGACTTCACTCTCTCACTCTCATTCAGCTTCGCCAAACAAGGTGACCACCTCGGCTGCCTCGCACTCAAGAGGAGAAAACCTGAATGAGTCCCATGAATGAAATCCAATGGTCAGTCTAGCTAAAAAAATAATGTATTGAACAAGATAAATGTTATAATAATACAAAAGCAAAAGTATATATCTTTTCTCTGATGAGACCGATTCCAATACGGAATGATTGGTCGTGAGAACACTAGTATCGGCGGTGTTGTGTTGTGATTGTGACCACGTCTTCTGCTCTGCACTATATATTTTTCCTGTCGAGGGATTTCAACAATTTTGAACTGGTATCATTTCCAGATCAATTTTTCAATTGAATCGGTGGGAACGCGTTTTCCTTTGAACGGAAATCATGTATTTTCATTTTCCTACACATATATAGCTTCCACATTTGCTACAAGTGTAGGACATGGACAAGAAGAGGCATTAGGTAGGTAGGTAGGTGGGAAGATTTGTTCGGGGTTACACCTGGGAGTTTCGTACCCAGGCACATAGAGATAAAGTGTATTGCTCAATTGTAATTTACGTAAAAGCCAGAATAAATGAACAGGAAGGGAACTGCATTGAGTTGGTCAGATGGTAAATTGAAAAAAAGAATTGTGAAGTATGATTTTTTTTTCAAATGCAGAAACTGCACCATATAACAATAATAATAAAAAAGCCAGCCGTGGTCACACCGAGCAGAGCACAATACTATATTTGGTTTCTTTCCGGATCCAGCCGCATATACACTCTATCTATAATATTCCGTTGCATAACTCTTGTTTTTGCTGCAGCTACAAAATGAAAGGGTAGCGGATAGGAAAAGTGATTTCAAAATCAAACATGTGCACACTCTTCCACCCAGACAATTAGTGCAAATGAAATGAGGTCTAGTGAATAAATTGATCAAGTTGCACTCCCATCCCATTCCCATACAGATATCCGTAGATCTAGATATAGATATAGATCATATAGATTTTCACTGGTACTGCATATTAATTGCCATACAATAAACGCAATAAACAAGGGGTACGCTAATTTACGTAGTTTTATATGCGATTTAAAAAATGTAAAATAATTCCATTAGCATCAGCATGACCCACTGATCTGCATAATCATCATCAGTCATTGTATGGGAGTCGGGGTCTGGAAAAAAGGTCATTAAGTTAGTCAGCCATTTATCGCGTCTATTTACTTTGCTTTGCCTACATAATAAATTCATAAAAATAGGCTGGAACGGACGAAATTACAACGTAGTAAACAAATTTTTTTTCGTGGGGGTCTTTATAGTCAGCAGCTCTTGGATGATTCAGGATGATCAAATATCAAATGTGTTTTAAAAGCAGTTAAAATAGTTTTTTTTCTGATATGCTCAATTTATATTGTTTCAAGCTGATATACAGAGTGATGACGTTATCATGGCTGAATCAGATCAATCAATACTAATATTTTTATCGTAGTAATAGATGATGAGCTGATTATTAAAGGAGAGAGAGACATTGGCAGTGTCCAGTCCAATAATTATTGCTGACTGAATAAATGACCTTAACCTCACTGAACCTTCAGTGGTAACGTGACCTATGAATCAATTAAAAATGATTTTCAAGATCTTTCTTGTTTGGTGCCATTTTGGTAGTGGTATAGTTCGCAGCCAATGTAATATAAATACGTAGCCCGGTGTACGTAGGTGCACCAGTTGGAAATCCTTGCCAAGCATGAAGTGATATGTAATATATGTACTAGTTAGGCACGTGACGACAATTGTTTGTTAGGTGGTCCCCTCCGCACTTATCGGAATACGACGGGAAATTCATGACATTTGCGCGTGTCCTTTTGTGGAGTATAGACTCATTATTGCAGTCGTAATACCACCGGATATGGCCAGTAATAGAAATGTAAAATGTGACGATGGAAATATTTTGACCTTTTGTGCGCTGGAGCTGGATATGACTCCCCTGTTGAACTTTATCAACGTCAATAGTAAACAGTGAGCTGAGGTCAGGTGTTGACTGGTGCATTATATTTCTTATGCAAATAATAATAACAACGAATGTAAATGGATATGCAATCAGGATGCTTATTGTTGCTTAAGTATAATATCTATGCAGGCTATTGCGCATTTGTTCTTATTTCAAAAGTAATGTATCAATTATCCCCATCCAGCTCGAAAACAATAAAATCAGCATAATTTATTTGAACGGAAATAATTGGATGTGTACCCTTCGGGTGCAATTACCATGTTGGCAGTACGAATTCACACGATATAAAACAAAAAGCTCATTCTGTTATTCTCCTCCTCTGACGTTCCGATAGTTCCACACACTCACCAACTTGCCAATAATACTCTTTTGTTCCCATTCCCACCCTGGATTAAGTCCAGGCTCAATGTCCACATTCCCCGGAGCACTAAGCCTTCTGGTCATTTTTTTAAACATAAAAAACCCATTCATGTGAAATAGGTATCAGGATCAGGGTTGTTGTGTAGGAGAAATTAAAAATGTCCCCGTTTTTTCCTCATCGCCTAAAAAAACGGAGGAAAAGTGGACTGGCAAGTTATGGATATCATCATCAAGGAGCATATATTGTTCGATAAAAAACTGGCATTCCTATTCATCATATATTGTCCTTCAGCTTTGATATGATCCACGTTGGTCCGACGTGGGAAGTACAATGTAGTTCTCATACAATCTCTACTTCCCATTTACATTGCCTGAAGATATGTTAGAATCCCAATCTGAGCATTGAGGAGCGGAGCACTTGCCAACAAGGGAGACACCAAAGGGTCAACATGTATCTGGTTTTTTTTTTAAATGGCCCTTTTTCACCTCCAATCCGGACAACTTTTACCCCTATCAATTCCCTTTGGTCCTTTACTCCTCTGCCGCAATCCCATTGTGGCCCATTGGGGTTAGTTACCACACAACAGAAACCTGTTGAGAGGAGGGCACTTTGTCACCGGTACGTTCTCTTTCTCTCTCATTTTAGGATGAAACAACGAGTGTCTTCTCACGTTGCACGGATTACTCCATTCTTTTTGTCGCATGTCGCACATATTCATCCTGGAAAAGAGGATTTAGTTTCAACTCACAATCAGAATGCACTTTCCCGGATTTGCCCAAGTACAAACCATATCTACGGATACAGCTAATTTTCTCAATTTCTCGCTATTGTTTTCTTTCTCAAAAAAACGCAGTAACGATGAAATTGAATATCAGCTTGAATGTCAATAGAGCCCTCTATTTTTTGCACAACATTCAACGTGAGCTCCTTATATATCGTGGCCACAAATCGTGTTATAACACACTAAAAAAGCACCAGCGTCATACATTAATAATTTATATGTAACTACCTACTTATTTGAATACATTATTTGAATTTGTCGTTGGTGTCTCAAGCAATTCACGTGGGTTTCAAAAATGATCGCACTAATCTACATATTATCCACCGTATCTGGCTTTCTGTCATTTCTTGGGCTTCGCTCGTTCGTGAGTTTGGATTCTGGGACTCTTGTCGAAAGTTCCGAGTTGTCATCTCATTATCACCTGAAAATCTTCTGAAAATATACAAAACCCAACCATACGCTATTGTGCCTTCCACGAAACTTTTTTTCAAAGGGTGTGAAAAGTCAAGGCTAATACTTGTGCTCTTATTTATTTATTATTCTTAAGTGGAAAAATAAATGGTTTATTCATTTTGCCCCAAGAACTGACATCCAGTCAGCAAATACATACTTTGACAGTGCATAACTAAAAAAAAACATATAAGCTAAGCATCACGTTGCACCCAGCTAAATAACTGATGTTTTCTACGGAATTTCACGGTAGAGCATGTTTCAAACAATAATTGTATACACCACTTTGCACAGCAGCAAGTTGGCTGATATGTGACACCTTGACGTTATCGATGTCACGAAATTATGCGTCGTGGCGATGATGATGATGGTGATGCACCGGATGCTCAGGAATCTTGAGGATGGCTAAACAAACTTGAAGTGAAGACTGAGGAATTGATCAATCGGCTGGATTTGACGGGTATAAAAATGCGCTCGACTCTGTTTTCCCCATATTTAAATGAGCCCAATATTCTGGTCCTTCAGAGTACCTGGACACATCAAGGTAATTATGTACACCTCATGTGTGTCCTATTCCCAAAACTTGGCGGACGTTTTTACCTCGCTGAAGGTTTGCACATGCTTGAT
>JAANSN010004813.1:0-13956 GCA_036850665.1 Dicranocentrus wangi | reverse complement strand
GTATATAATCTCATAATTTTTTGCTGTATGCACACACGCCATGTTTATTCGCTGTGATGAGCTGGGAAACATGCGTTAGTTGCGATAAATTGTATGTGGAAAAAATGTGTTTCTGGGGAGGGTGGAAAAATCAGGTTCGTTGCAAGGATGGAATGTGTGTGTGTGTGTGTTCCGACGTTATTTAACCGTCGGAATTCGTTCGTTCTCGTTGGTTCAAAAACATTCCAATGCAGTATACATTATGTTTGGGTGGTGGTGGAACAAAAAACTACGCTTCTTTTCTGAACCCATCGGAAACATGAAACATTTCTATTTCGGGTGTGTCATACCACAATCCGATCATGTTAGTGCATGAGAGAATTAGTGATTGAGCATCTTCGTGGGCATCCTTTTAGAACTCACCGGTTTTGTGATCTACACATCTTTGCCAGATCTTGTCATTAGGAATTTAGAGAGAATGTGAAATTACTGCGTAGACTATCACGGGACTTGTCAATATCAATCGACTCTATTATTTGCAATTTCACTATTAAAAATTATTAGTGGCCAGGGAGGTAGATGGTTCCAAGGCCAGTGGAACCACAGGTTCTCTAAGTAACTAAAAAACTACGGGAATTTGTACGGGATCGATTTGTTGATTTCGAAATATGAGATAGATAGATTTCAAAAAATCCAACATATGAAAGTGCGTCATTGGCGTCATAGCGTGGCTTGTCCCTTATAGTTTCCCATTAAAAGTACATACGATTAATCCTAATTAGAGAACCTGTGTCTATCGCTTAATCCATGTGTATAATGGTTCAAAAAGTCTTGGATGGTTCACGGTTTTCATGAAACTCTTCTGCTAACAAAAATGCGGTGAAGATCGAGTTTAATACGTATATTGAAATGCCCTTCAAACTGCGTCCATAAACAAGTCGTCGCCACGACAATTAGCATAAAATCCTTAATTGTATCTTCCATTTGGTGTAACACGGCGAAAGACACGTTAGATCACCTAGTGAGTTAACCCATCGTTAACACATGCTCCAGCCGGGATTTATCCAAAATGATAATTGCGTGCGGCATACATACTCCCGTTTCACAAACTCTGTAGCATCCGCGTTTATAACTACGCGTTTGTTATCTGCTCAAACTGTTAATGGTAGGGAACCGAGTGTAGATTGGACAAATAGAGGCAACGCCGGCCGACTGAGGACCTTTATGAAACGAACCCCACCTGACAATTAAACCCCATATTGACGCGTTTTGGTACATTACTCAAGTAAGTGGCTCGTGGTGATAAATTGATTAATAATTTTAAAAAACAATGTTTTGACTGACCGCGACACGACTCTCTTTGAGGTTGAGCCTGAGAGCGAGAGCCTCCCTCATGAACACATCGGGGTAGTGTGAAGCCTGGAATGCCCTTTCCATTTCCTCGAGCTGCCAGGAGCTGAAGTTGGTCCTACTCCTGCGTCGGTTGGAGGCTCCCCCTCCCCCGCCGCCACCCCCTCCCCCACGCTCCTTGTAGTCGTAGTCATCGTCGTCCGAGTCGTACCCTTTGGCACAATTACTCTGCAGCTGGGTTTGCTGTATGGTCGACAATACTTGGTGGTGGTGGTGGTGATGATGGTGGTGTTGGTGGAAGAGGTTCGCAGCGGATCCAAACGTCAACCTCCCCACGTTGTACTGCTGCTGCTGCTGCTGCCCCTCTTTATTGTTGTCACTGCTGTTGTTCGGCTTCGTTCCAGGTGGAGAGGATAACAGGTCTGAGATCGTGTGGGAGTAGTGGTGGTGCGAGTGTCCAGATGATGATGTCCCCTTCTCTCCAGAACCCTTATTGCTATTATTATTATTATTATTATTTGGTAACTGGCCTGTTGTTGGGGTCGTGTCTCTACACGATGATGATGACGACGTGTACGCTTGCAGGTAGTTTGCTGTTCCACCACCACTGCTCGTCGACGACAACAACGAGGAGCAGGGGGGCAGGTTCTTCAGCGTCAGCGGGCGAGGGGAACCACCGCTCCTTCCACCCTGCTGAGACACTACGCTTGTTGAACCCGACTGATGATCCTGTTTCTTCATGAGATCTGCAACCATTTTTTTATCATTGTCATTTCCGTTTTTATTTTAGAATGATTACCGAGTGGAGGTTAGCTAACTATAGAATATTGTGCGGTTTTCACTTTGAGCATTAAGCATTTCCATGCGAACCTGTTTGCATATATGCGTAGATACGTTTCGAATAGATAGAGGTTGAAATATAAAAGTGAAAACAAAATGGAAATGAGAGCTCAAACCGTTTTGCTTTACAGGTTATTAGGAATTCTGGACCAGAGTAATTTTCGGAAAAAACTTCCAAAAACAGGTAAATACATGGCTCATGAATGAAACCTTCGTTTGGCTAAAGCAGTGGGGTATTGAAAAGGTTTCGCTGCTGTATGGTGTACTTGTGGTGGGCACTGCAAATGAATCACGTATTGTATTACTACATTACGTNGGGCACTGCAAATGAATCACGTATTGTATTACTACATTACGTCATCATGGAAAAGGTCGGAGTAGGTGCACCTCCTCTGGGATAATGGATTTTAAATGTGCTCGTTCAGTGCGACCCTTGTAACAATTGGGTTTCATGAAAATCGTAATCTCGGTAAACTTTTCAAAGTGATCATCCGCATCTGCAATATTTCAAGCGATGCTACAATAAAGGAACAATTCCACATCCCGAAAGGAACCTGCTTTACACTTTATATCATACTGGACAACTTACATTTCAACTTTTGGAATCATCATCTCATAAACCTACTTTAAATCATCCCCAACTTTAATTCGTCATTTAAGCCAGCTTTGATTCGTTTTAAAACCAACCTTAAACCACCGACCCGAGTTCAATTTATTTAAACCAGGTTTGAACCATCTCGAACCTGTTTCATAAACTATTCAAAAAAAAGGACTGCTAATCAGTCAGAATTTTATCCCACTGGACAAATTGATCTACATTCCTTCAAACAACCGTGCGTGCTTTTCTACTCGATCGTTTATGAGCGCCCCGACAGTACTGAAAATTAGCAGCAGGGTTCATTCGCAAGTCTCGGCTCATCTAGTTCCGGAAACTGGTGAAACCAAAGTGCGTATAATACATAACTAATTAACAATCAGTGAGAATATGCAGGACTCTGATGGAAGTGAGGGTATATGCAATGGACACTCTCTGGACCACTACAATAACTCGACAACCCCGTATGAGTATCTCAAGATCCCCCAAGAAAGCGTAAAAAAAAGAATAAGAATCCGACTCACCATTATTACTATCCCGTTTAATGTCGTCGCGACACTTGTCAGGGACGGGATCAGGGTCACCATCGTCGGTACAAGAGACAATGGCGTCGTCCTCGTCATCATCGACGACCATGAGCTCGTCGTCTTTAATAATGGAAAACCGTGTTTTGTTATTAGTATTATTGATATTCTCGTCATCGGAGGGACTGGTCCCTGAAGCACTACAACCACTGTTAAACGTCTGTTGTTGATGTTGTTGTCCAGCAGCACTAACACTCTGACTAACTGCAGCACTAACAGCGGCAGCGACTGCAGCGGCCTGACAAGCTGCGGCAGCGACGACAATCTTGGGGTTAAATACGGTGGGGTGGTGGTGGTGGTGGTGCTGATGTTGGGGATGTGATGACGACGATGATGATGATGAGGAGAGCACACTACCACTGTTACGAACCACGAGTTCACTATTCTCGTTAACAAACTGTTTAGCGTAGAACATTCTCTGGAAGTCGATAAGACTGGAGTAGTGCTTCCTGGCGGCAGCGACGGCCGCAGCGCTGCTGTTGTTCATGCTGGAGGATGATGAACTGTCGCTGCAGCTGCTGTTGTTACTGCTCGTCGTTCCCCTCGTAGCAGAGTTGTCTCCCATCATGGTGGTTATCAAATACTGACGATTATTATTATTATTATGCTCCTGCTTGTTCTCGAGTGAGCCCCCCGCGAGATCTAGTAATTGATGATGGCGAAGGGATGATGATGGTGATGCGGTGGTGGGATGATGATGGAGCATGGTCCTCCTCGGTGTCCAGCTCCCAGCATGACAAAAACGGTCTTTATCTCACATCGCCCCAGAATATTTCCCAAAATGCAGAATCACTGTGAAACGCTACTGGAACAGAAACGATTGATAACAGATAACAATTATTATGGGGAATAATCAGCGTGTTATGTGGGAGCGAGTATCGAGTGAATGGGAGCAGCGTGTTGTGTAATAATTGTATTTGGGTGAGGTAGTGCAGAGGGAAAATGAATTCAATTAGTAAACAGCGAGCGTAATAATATTATTTGTGAACGTGTGTGTAGTGTAGTATAGAGTTGGGTAGAGAGAGAGAGAGAGGAGCGTCTAGAGTGTGATATGTAAGTAGTGCGCCTGTTAACAAGACTCTGGTTAAGAATCAATTAAATTCTCTCGTTTTCTCGTTATACAAATTGGTGATGTTGAACAGAGTGTTATTCGGTTACTCTTATTCTCGCACAACATAATCATCAAAAACGATTCCTTGCTCTTCGATTTTTTACTCCCAGCAGCAGAGCAGCAGCACACACAAGCCCTCTCTTATATAATAACACAAGACTGTGCAGCTCTTTTTATTTTTTTTATTTTTTCCGTGGCGTAGCCCCACCTCCAAGGACAAAGGAGACCCCATCCCACCCGATCCACAAGAACGGGATGGAGGCGTGCACCCAAGCCCGTACGTGTACCAAGGGGGCTGGTCTTACGTACCCCATATCATCCACAAACTCTTATTCAATATGTTTCAATTCAGCTCGTATATATGCTTGCGCTTACCACTACTACTACCCAACAAAATTATTATAACACGAACAAGAGAACATGAACGAACGAACGAACGAGAGAGAGAGAGAGAGAGAGAGAGGAGAAAAAAAATCCAATTTTCAAGAACGGATGATGGGTGTATGGGTAAATTATAGGGTACATGGTAATGTCTAAATTACATTTGATTACTTAATATATCATAAATTTTAATCAACTTAAATTACTCCTCGGCATTTTCTTCTCCACTCACAACATGTTTCGCTTCTTCCATTCCTCGCCTCTCTTTACTTATTTGTCTTAATTAGTTATGCTCTCTCTACACAACACACCACCTTATTGAATCCATGCACACACATCACATTCCTCTCTTACTTCTTCTTCTTCTCCGTTGCGGGGGCATCCCGAGATGATGATAAACCTACCCAAAACCAACCACCACAGCATCTAACTAACATAACATAACATCATGACAATAATAATATATTCGCGAGCGAGCAATTCAATTTGTGGTTGCCATGCTGACGACGATCAGGTGAGTAAGGCTAGTTAAATAACGCCAAAGAGAAAATCATTAAGGGAAAAAGGCTCCTTTTAAAAAACCAGCAATAACACAACAAACAAAAAAAAGAGAAGAATGACCATCAAATAAACTCATCAGTCAGTCACTCAGAGCGAGTAAAAGAGAGAAAAAAGAGCATTCAAACTCGCGTTACAACACAATCCTCTCGCTGCTAAAGTGTTAATAGAGATGTCAAAATTTAACGAGTTTTTTTCTTCTTTCTTGTTCTCTCTCTCTCTCCACGTATACAACATGATGATGATGATCATGGCTGGTGGTGGTGGTGGTGGTACAACCTGCCTACACAACAACATTCCTTGTGTATTGATCTGAAGAGATGTGTAATAACGTGTGTATATGTTTCTAAACATTTTTATCCAGAATAACAATATTACTACTAGCAGTGCTTATTGATCTCTAAAGGAAACACACGGGATAGTTTGTTGCCCATTACAAACCAAGGGGGAAAATACATATACATATAATACATGATGATGATCATCATCACGATGATTGATGGGGCTTAATTATACCGATCAAAATAATAACGTGTTTGTGCTCTCTGCAGGGTTACTCACATATCTTGTGTGTGTGTGTGGATGTGTGGACCCCTTCTTCTTCTTCTTCTTCTTTTCTCCTTAAAAAACCTTTTTTAAATTGTTTCCACCATTTTATTTTTCAATCACGCTTAATCGCTCTACAAATATTTGACGGGGAAAACGGACTCCAGAGACTCCATTCAAAAAAAAATTAAACCTCCTCCAACCAAATAACTAAATTATCATGTACTCCAGCATCTATATTTCCCAGCCAAATATTCAGCACTAGTTTTGTATTTTTTCGCAAAAAGTGCGTTGAAGAGCTTGTGCGTACTCTGCGTAAACGCATTTGTGGAGAGGTGTTAGAAAAAATGGCTTTTTTGTGTGAGCAAGAAGAAGGCGAGTTTCAACCTTTCAACTCGGTACAAAGTCAAAAAAAAATTAATACACACCTCTTTTGACAAGTTGGAAACGAATGAATAATGAAAAAACGAGGTGTTGTTATTCCTTCATGATGCTCACCATCACCATCATCATCATTGAACAGAGAGAGCAGAAGAGAAGAGTTTTTTTTTCGCTGCAGCTTAATTTATTTAACATTCGTTTCGGAGAATATACACAGTTTGCTTTTTGGTTTTCGTTCGTGTGTTGTGGGGAGTTTTATACTCTCTCTCTCTCTCTCTCTCTTCCTCCAAATCATCCTCATCAACATCACCACCACCACCAAACACCAAACATCGTTTGTTCTCTCTTCTGCTAAGCTCTTTTACTTGCTCACTTCCTTAGGGATTCTCCTTTTTAAGGGTGTGAGGTGTAAGGGGTGAGCCACCACGCTTGGGTGTTAAGGGCCTAACACATACCTACTTATTTTTGTCTGTCTGCTACTATGACGACTAGCTACCCTTGAATTCTACTCTACTCTAAAACTGACTTCTAAAATCTAGCATTAATTACAGAATTCTATCGTCACAAATGTCAAATTATAATCACTCAAGTACCCCAAGGTAATAGGCGGTTTGGAAAACAGACTACGTAACTACGGAACTTAAAAACCGCCATTTAAAACACATTCCTACGTATGTCCCAAACTCATACAGCACGATTCATATTGATTTGAAGTACGCAAGTAGCGTGTGGAAAGTGTCCATAGCTATTGCTCCAAAAGCCAAGGAAAGAATCGAATGATGGAAAATTTCACCACGTTATTTTCGCATTTCAATATTTCAAATCAATATGAATCAGGATCTGGGTGCTGCCGTCGCTTCGCTTCTCAAGCCAAATAATTTCTTAAAACATTGCGACTTCAAAAAGGTAATTAATTAATTAATCCTACAAGTTAGCATTAAAGCACTTGAACAGGTCACCATGACGACTATCTAATTCCACAACAGAAAACAGTTGAAATCCATTCCGTGCACAGTGCCCGCGTCGAAATAGCGTGAACGCCCACCTCTACGAAAACGCAGAGTGAAGGGATGTGAGTGAAGTCAAAAAGGGAGAAATATATAAGCGAATATATAAAACGCAAGTACTTGAGTTAGTCAAACTGACAGAGAGTATATAATATGTAGTGTGTACACCCCGAAAACAAAAGAGAGAGAGAGAGAGATGTTGTAAGTCGGAACGATGTAGAGTCGGCTCGTTTGTGTGCGTTAAGTATAAAAAAAGGGAAAATGAGTCTGTCTGGTAGAAAACACGTTATTAATATATCCACGTAAAACCATCCGACTGGAAACGATCTAATTTACGCGTAAAGAAAATTAAAAGAAAGGGAGAATAAGCGAGAGAGTGTGTGTATAATAATAATATAATCTATTTAACACTGGAGGAGAAGAGAGAAACATCTCGCGTGAAACAATAATACAACACGAGATTATTCTACTACATATGACAGCTAAAATGGGTACACGAAATTACACGTTTTTTCTTCTTCTTCTTTTACAGAGTTTCTTCTTATCCTTTCCGACTCACACACATCCTATCATCCACTCTTCTTTTGACATTTCAATTATGCTACACTAACTATTCTGCATATCATAATAATCATCCTATTCGCGTATCAAAACTCTCTCGCTATACACATTTTCTCACTCCGCCCCAGGAGCAATACATTTCCAGAATTCAGTTACAGTTTGCAAATAAAACGATTAGTTGGGGATCAGCACGATTTGTCCAACGACACTACACTCTCTCGGCACACGACCTCTAAAAACAAGATTCTACAGATTTTCCATGTTTATGTTTATCGACGACTCGATCAAAGGCTCTAATTCCGGGGCCATTGTCGCGTAAATGGACTTTTGGGTTTTGTCTTTTGGAGGCGCACGCTCCACAACGATTAACCTTTCAGGGTGCGCAAACAAGCGTAAGTCTCGGAGAATATATAAGGCATTGTGGATGTAGTAGTATGTTTTTTTTTGTGGGTGCGTGACAATCTTTGCCCGCACGTGCACTCCCCAAATTAACTCCCTTTAATTGCTCTTCTCTACACAATTCATCCATCTTTTTTCGCCTTCATTTGTTTACGCACACACACACACGCTCACTCTCTGCCCCTGCCTACATCTCCTCGTTTTTCACTTTTTCATCGCCCCGTTTATATGTTTTAACGCTAATGCGGACCACAATAGCGCTTCGCTTACCGCATCTGTGAATAATCTGGCGTGGAGTTTTCGCAAGGCGAAATTTGTCGCGAACTGGAACCAAATTACAACACTAATTTTCAATTTACGCTTTGATTTTGGTGCAGTTGGCGAACCCAAATCTATTTGTTTCGGATGTATCGTTTTTTAACCGTTTCACTGTCGTGTCGTCTGAAATGCATAATATGCACACAACTGCATGAATCCCCTGCATCCAACAAACTCTTCTTCGGATTCTGAATGTATTAGAGTTGGAATGGGTATTAACAATAAGTACCCTTGTCGGTATATCCAAGGTCCCTAGAGTAACGATAGTAAGGTTGAATCAATTTCCGAAAAACTACGGGAAGTTATAAGGGACAATTCATGTTGATTTCGAAAAGTCTTCCAACAAACTCTTCTTCGGATTCTGAATGTATTAGAGTTGGAAAGGGTATTATTAAGTACCCTTGTCGGTATATCTTGTGGATCAGGCTTGTATAGTTATAACTATACAAGCCTGTTGTGGATGCTGAAAAGGTGAAAACCTTTGAGTGAAACGCAAGTTTCTTGGGATATTGGGACCAGAAAGGGCTCTAAATTGTGCCCCTAAACCCATGATTGCTGTGGCTGTAGGAAAACACTTGAAGCGATCGCAGAGGGTTTTTGTGCGGATTTCGACTATTTGCTGACCTGGATAAGGAATTCATTTTATGAAGTAAACGGTGGTCTAAAATTAATTAGATCATATGAGCTCGTTTGCACAAAAAGTCAAGCTAGGTTAAATTGCTTATCATATTCCATGCTATTTCTCTAAATAATTTAGGATTGATATAATATCATCTAAATTGGTCGCTCCTTGTTTGACAAGTTTTGAAGTTTCGACAGTTTCTTACCAACTCTTCCTTGTCCAACGGTAGAAATGACTTTTTACTCGATTCCCAGAAGTTGTGATGATTCTAGAATTGGAATTAATATCAGAATGCACGACGACTGAAAGTATGGTGTACATGTCCAGTCGGAAGCGGACAGGGTTCCCCGGCCTTTCCTGCAAGTCGTGTTACATTGTTTTAATTTTAATTGCAACGGATTGCATCAATAGAAGACACGAGTGTGCGAAAAATAATGACTTTCTGCAGTATTTACGCAGTGGCAATTAACCCTTTTGACAGTCCAACCAACATTTGTGTCCCAAGTGTGTACGGTGGCTGGCTAGTCCTACCCAAGGTCCGTGGCTAAGGGAGACTTGTAGCCTTAATTATAGGGTCACCCGCATTTTACTTCAAAAACAAAATCCTGGGACTACATAACACGCTGTTGCAAGTTGTCAGATTCCACTGTTTTGGTTCCTTAATTATAAACAAAAGCTTTATAAGCCTTTATAAAATGGGTAGAAAATGCGTGATGGTATGGTAGATGTCCCAACCGATCAAAGTCACCTTTCGATACAATTCATGCTTTCCCCACATTCAAAAACAAAATCCTGGGACTACATAACACGCTGTTTCAAGTTGTCAGATTCCACTGTTTTGGTTCCTTAATTATAAACAAAAGCTTTATAAGCCTTTATAAAATGGGTAGAAAATGCTGTGATGGTATGGTACAAGGTAACTAAAGGAAACACTGCAAATACAATACAATTGTTTAAGGTACCTTGGTATGGTAGATGTCCCAACCGATCAAAGTCACCTTTCGATACAATTCATGCTTTCCCCACAGCAAAGTATGCTAGGAAGCGCAAGCGGAAGCTCTGGATAGACTTCACAGATGGGAAAACTACTGGAAACTTGGATGTACGTTGTGTGTCTATGGTAAAATAGGTCTGACGTCCCAGGATTTTGAGTTTGAAATAAATACGGATAACCTGATAGTACCAGCCTTGGGTTTTATTGTCTTTGTAGTCAGGATTTTTGTGGATAAGCTTGTCACGTCCCGATGCCGGATAAACCGTTCGATGTCGCCTACGTCACAAAATAACCTACTAATTTTGAGGAAACATTTTGAAATGCGTAGTTGTTCAAAAACGCATATTTTTAAGGAGTTCTGTTCCTGTATGAAAAACCATTTATAATTCATGAGAAATGATTCACACCTGTGTTTTTTATTGCTTGTACTTATACCTCCAGCAATATCATTATGGTTTGTGGATTACTTCACTTTGCCTTAATTACCATTTTGGCTAATTTGGCGCACTTAGCATTTGGCGTCCGTCAAGCCCCTTTCTGCATAGATGAGCAAGAGGTAGTATGCTCAGAACTTCAAGCCGATTTTTGATCATTATAATAGCAACCCAAAAGAGTTTGTCCCAGTTTCACCGGATACTTACAGGAGCCCCACAGGATTCATTAACAATGTATTTACGTACGCCTATCAACCGAATCATCATTTTATGGGTTGATAACACGCATATTTAAAATGAAATGTAATTACATTCCACGATAGGTGACGATGAGTCATATTGTTATCAAATCCATCCCGGAAAAACATCCTTACAAAATTTTCCGCAATTACTTTCACATGTCGATCATCGCCGCAGCACAAAGTGAAGGGATGGAGGGACTCTATATTCAGTCTATATCTGCTCCTTTAGGAGTTCCTTTTGGAGAATTTATAATAGATTTTGATTGCGGAGGTATAATCAAGTAGAGTGACATAGGAATCCTTTAAATAATTTTAATTCCTAACTGAGCAGGTTATCAATATGTATACCACCATTGACTTACATTATATTATAGATTGTCCAAGGCCAACGAGTTCGTTACATCTTACAGCTGCAGTTATTCCTTGCAAGTACCGACCTGCGGCATCTTACTTAGTAATTATTTGCTTTCGACTTGTACCCTCTCATATTACAACGTACTATACCATGTATGTAAAGTACTTTGCAAATGTCGACTTCTTCACTTTCCAGTTTCCGCAAACGCTTGTTATCGGTGGTAAACAACCAACCCCGAACAAGTTCCACGAAGCCCATTTTCACTTTCGCTATGTGGACTACCCTTGTTACGATGTGGTGTTCGCTCAATTCCTGTAAGCACCGCGTATCTGCAATATTCTGTAATCTGTACAAAGTTGTTACCTATTTATACTTACTGGATTCGGGATTCATGTAATAATCCTCATTCGGGTTTATTCATGTAATAATCCACATGATTTGCAAAGGATTATTGCTGTCCGGACGTTTCGACCAACACTCGAATACGAGGTTTTTTATACGTCATTGTACAAAGTAAATATCGAAGGGGTGGGTGCTCCCTACCCGATGTATTACGGTTGGCCACCGTCGAATATCCTTTGTCACGGCTTAAATTTTTCGAGTTTCCGTGATGAAAATTGGCGTCCACTGAAAAATCAAAAGGCAAAAATAAAGTTTAGCAAGGAATACGAAAAGTGTCTTAAGGAGAATAAATCTCCACTTGGACCAGGAAATGTTTGTAAGAGACTTGTAAATTGTTCCACTTGTGGATACATACATAGATACATTATATTCACTTGTGGCATTCTTCAAGTTAAATAAAATCGTACAACATTCACTACCTCTGAAGGCCCTCCGGGTCCTGTCACTTGCAGTAATCAACATGGAATGAATGATCCACCCAGATCATTTTCACAATGGATAAGTTTGCGGCAAAGCTACCGACAGAAAAAAGGACAGCAGCAAACAGGAACGGGCGATGACATATATTGCGTTGATTGTGGAATGTGGCATGATCGCATAGGCGTCGGGACCTGGCCTTCACCTCCGGTAATAAGCTTGGACCCACCACAATACGCAGAGGATGAGGATGAACTTGCGGTGACACAAGCCCCTGAACAAGACGTTATATACTCACGACGGCCATGGGTGTATGATCCAAGTAATTATAGCAATTGCGAGGTTCGAGATCAATATGGAAAGAACGTGAATGGGGAAAGGGACATAACAAAATTCAAAGGATGCTTTAACACTACAGAGGAGAGACTCGCCCAAATTGGGTGGCGGTGGGGTAAATCAGGTTTACAAATTCACGGACTACTGATGATATTTGCGTGGACAGTAGGTGCAAATTGTTTTATCTATTGTGCAAGATTTCTCAAAGAGGTTACCATAATGGAAAAGAGGACAGGTTGTTTTTCGATTGGAAACTGGCTTTGGGTTAGTGTACACGTACACGACATGGTGTCATGAATAAATCAATAAATTAAAATTCAATAATAATAATATTTACAGCCACACACTTTGTTTTTCTACTACTTTAGGTCCACATGATATGGGTATATCTTGCCATAATGGCAATTTGGGCAGCAACGTTCATGTTGGTGATGATTCCGGATTTAGGTCCACTTTGCAAGGTTTACAGTGAAGCAGCCAATACCGAATTTTGCATGGATTGGGGAGTTTGGCATAAGTTGGGCGGAGGGAGCGCATTTGTTATTTTTCATATGGGGTATGCTACTGGGTGGACCAGACCACAAAGTTCAGGCTTACTGCGGAATCTGTGGATACTGTATCATGCTGGATGTGGCTATTTGTCAAAAATAATTGGATGTACGGATATGCTAAACCCGTTGAATCATTGTTGATAGAGTTTCCTTTCGAATTCACGAAATCAATGAGCACGAAATGACGGGGGTCTATGATTATTATTATTATATTAATTTTCCAGTGTTGTGCCTATTAACTGCTCCATTCAACTATAACAAGATACCAATTATCTTGTCGGAAGTGACTTTCTTTGTGTTCTTCCTAATTGGGACTTTCCTTCAATTAGCAATGGACACCAGTGTTGGAATCAAACGACGTTGCTGCCCGGTTCCGGAGGCAATTGACACTTTCATAGAACCACCAATGCATAACGTGAGAAGATTTCTTTATCCACTCTTCTGCATTGTTCAGCTTGGTCTGTTTGGATGGCAATGTTTTGAAACATGGTCCAGATACTAATCCAGTATCTGGCCTATTGCATGCCTATTTATAGTTTATAGCATTCTATGTATAGTTCTAATCGTAAGAGTAAGTTTATGAATAAAAAATTAGGGTTGAATCTAGCGTGATGCTGTACACATTTTGATTATTACCTATAACCTATATCAAGTTATAGCTGACGGTTCAGTTCATGCTCATTAACTTAGGATTAAAGAGTGCACATTGCCACAGCATTTTGCAGAGCGAAAAAGCTTATTGCAAACCTACCTACTATAGTCACATGCATTGAAATTAATGTATTGGTGCTATCATAGCCATCTTATCTTATCAGTCTAGACTCTAGCCTAGCTAGCACATTTCTTTATTAGCTCGCTGCGTACTAAAGGCGGGCTTATGATTTACCCCTGGCCGTCTGTCCGTCTGTCCGTCTGTAACGCTAATAAATTGCGCACTCAAAGTGTTCTAGCACCAGTCGTTCGCCCGTTATGACCAGGTGCACTTTTTCGGTT
>JAANSN010004811.1:0-13960 GCA_036850665.1 Dicranocentrus wangi | reverse complement strand
CTATTGGTGACGGGTTAGACCCGTATAAAAGAACTTTTTGTAAAAGGTTTACGAGGGGTTAAACCCGGTGAAAATAAAAAGAAACTAATTCTGGGAAATGTTGGGTTACATTTTATCGAGGGGTTAAACCCGGTGAAAATAAAAAGAAACTAATTCTGGGAAATGTTGGGTTACAATAGCAAAGCTGCATAGCAGTCAATTATCAATAGCCTGTGACAGAAGAAGAAAGGAAAAACCTGTTCTTCACAAAAAACTATATATTTGCTTACCTGTCTCTCAAGTCAAGAAGACCATGAAATGAAATAGCCCAAAAGCCCCATCATTTGTTGTAGTGTGTAGAAGAGGCATAAACATGATGGTCAGTGAAGTGACATTGTTACTCAGAAATCTACTCGCATTATTTCTCAGTAGATGATTTGATGGGTTTACGTACATTTTAGTCGGTGGTGTGGTTTAGTTTTTGATGCAGCCGAGATTTTGCAATACATTTAATAATATAATAGCTCCCAATCTCATGGACACCTTGTACTCATGCTCTCATCATCATCATCATCATCATCATCATCATCTTGTTCCTAATAACCGGGATTCTACTACTAATCACGACATTATTCGTCTGTTTCAAACTGTTCCAAGGATTCAGCTCCAATGTTTATGGAAGTCGAGATCGAGCTCCAGGTAGTTCAGAAAAAAAAATTTTTTGCATTTATACAAATATGTTCTCTTGTTCATCATATTTTTTTATATCGTCGAATTTCTGCTGCTGGTGGCTTGTAATTCCATCCCACGCACGAGTCTGTGGCTTGTGGCTCTAGCTGTATCATCATGTACGTAGCTCCCTACATTTGCTATTTTGTCTCCAAATGAAAAAAAAAAATTAAGTTTACTTGCATATAACGTGAATGTAGTCACAGAGGAAATGTTGCCCAAAAAACTGATTTGTCGCGCGATATTATTTTACATCGACACTTGTCCCTGTTGCATAGCTTCATTTCATTCTAATATATATCGGAAAGGGAAATGAGGACAACAATGAGAGTAGTTAGTATTGCGTCAAAGTTCAGTAGTACTGCGTATAAGGGGAAAACATTGGTAGGGAGTAGCCCTATTTATGTTGTAGCCAGAATTGCCAGTGACGGATGTATTATCAGAGCTGTGTGGAATAATAAAATCATATCATCAGTTCGCATTAATATATCCTTTTACTTTCATCATCATCATCATCATCATGTTCCTAACAACTGGGCTACTTTTAATCCTGGCATTTGCCCTTTTCAAAAAACTGTTCCAATCACTGGGTTCTAACGATGGAAAGGGAGTAGGAGCTCCTCCGGGTAAAGCAATTCTAGATTTTTGATAATATGTTTCCCCCTTGTTTGTATCTAGTATCTGGCTTTATTTAATTTGATTGGATTTTTTTTGTAGGACCATCCTGGGCCCTCCCGTTGCTCGGACACCTGCTCCTCCTGGGGAGAAAGCCCCATCTCGCATTCAAAAGGTGGCGGAGCCGCTACGGACCAATTGTGGGCTGGAGGATGGGGTCCAAGAATGCGATCCTCCTCTGCGAGGCAAAGCTCATTCGAGAGATGTTCGGGAAGGAGGTGGCTTCCGGCCGGGACCACAGCCCCATTTTCGATATTATCACTGGACGAACGGGACTGATGCTCTGCGATGGGAAGGCCGCCTCCGAGCAGAGGGCCTTTGTGATGAGGACCTTCAGGGAGCTGGGATTTGTCAAAGGGGGCTCCCTCGAAAGCCTCATTTTGGAGGAGGGACAACGGTTGGTTAAATATTTGGGGGGGACGGGGGCGGACAGGAAGTTGGAGGTAAGCGGCTTGTTTACAGGGCCCACTCTGAACAACATGTGGACGATCCTGTCCGGCGAGAAACATGACTGGACGACGACCTCCGAACTGGAACATATCAAAGTTTTCGAAGTTTTTATTCGGTAATAGTAATAATATACCAATGCTTCATCTGTTTTTTTGGCAATAGAAATACATTCTCCCTTTTAAAAACAAACATGTTTTGCAGGTGTACAAATAAAGCTGTGGAAAGGGGGCTCATGATTGCACCTTGGCTGAGACACGTCATTCCTGGAATGTCGGGCTGGAGCGGGTTTGTCAAGGCCAACGAGGGATTTGGTAAATTTGCGGAGAGTGCGGTTAACAAACGTCTACTGGCGTCGAAGGAAGACAAAAGTGCTGCGTATGCTTATACCTTTATAGTTTTTATTGGGTGACTGAATGGGAGTTGGTGGATCCACTGATTTAAAACTGGTTTTGTTTTTCAGTGATTTCGTTGGCCAATACCTGCAACACATGGAGGAAGTGAGCGACCCGGAGTCTAGCTTCTACAAAGAGACCGGAAGTGGGGCACTGAGACAGAAGCATTGTATTAATATCCAAATATCTCCTTGAAATGAAATAAATGATCCATGATTTTTTCCTAATTTCAGGGAAAAATCTGAGAGGGACAACTTTTGACCTGGTCATTGCCGGAGCGGAAACAACGTGAGTATTCCAAAATATTATATGCCTTTATGATAACCAGAGAGATGATTTGAATGGGAACTTTGGAATATTTCATTCAGGTCGGGAGCTTTAGAGTTTGCAATGCTGTACTTGGCTCACCACCCCGGAGTTCAGGTGGAGCTGCAGAAAGAGTTGGACACTGTCATCGGCTCTCGTCTCCCCTCCTTGATGGATAAGTAGGTCAAGCAAGGATAGTTTCTACGACATGTTGACACATCTAATTATCTACAAACCATATAATTTATTTACCCTTGTATTTAGACTTCCATATTTGGAGGCAGTTGTTTGGGAGGTGTTGCGCCTTGCAAGCCACGCCCCAATCGGACTTCCTCATCGACTCCTGGAACCCATCGAATTTCACGGCTACTCCATTCCAAAAGACACGATCGTGTTCGCAGACATTCACAACGTGAACCACGACCCGGAGACCTGGACCCGCCCGGAGGAGTTCAATCCCTCTCGATTTCTAAATGAAAAGGGGGAGCTGTGCCGGACCGACGCGGTGATTTCATTTAGCTTCGGGAGACGCCGGTGTGCCGGCGAGAGTTTAGCCAAGTCGGTCTTGCTTTTGTTCATCGCAACCATNCTAAATGAAAAGGGGGAGCTGTGCCGGACCGACGCGGTGATTTCATTTAGCTTCGGGAGACGCCGGTGTGCCGGCGAGAGTTTAGCCAAGTCGGTCTTGCTTTTGTTCATCGCAACCATTTTCCAGAAGTTTAGTGTGGAGCCGGTTGAGGAGTTGGAAAATTGGCTGGATCACGTCGTTCCAGGACTTTCCATGCAACCAAAACCTTTCCAAGTCGTGTTTAAACCGAGAGCTTGACCAAGGAAAAAGACAAAGAATAATTTTATTGTTGAAAATATTCGAATGCACGATATAGCCGTCGTGTTTATACACAACACATTTTTGTATACTGATTTAATGTAGTGCAAGTGATTTAATAAATAAATAATCATCATAAATTCAAGTAATAAATCCATAATATTTAATAGTGTATTACGTACGGAGACACTTGAATGAAATTCTCGCTAATTTTTTAATCATACGCGATGATAGAGTTTGTTAAGTCTGCGTGATAAGGAAATTACCGCGTTTGGTTGGGCTACTGCCAAATCTCTTTCCCCTTTTCTCCAAGCAAAACTTTTGTCCCTTATGCATAGGTATGTATTTAGAGAGGGTCAATTGAGGAGTTTATAGAGGACTTTTATGCGCGGAGATGAGATGGGGGGTCCTTCCTTCCGTGAAGGTCAGAGAGCTGAATCAAGTCGTCATCATCATCCTCAGTTTGAATTTATCATCATATCATCATCATCACATTCTCCAGTATTTTGAAATACACCGCACGTTTTTGTAGTAGTTTTTGTAGACGGACGACAGACTATAGATGTATTGTTCTACGGAGATTCTGGATTTTGTTTGCAGGCAGAGGAATTGAAATGGAATGCTATAATATATTCTCAGACAGAACTGAATACGTTGTGTCTCGTCGGCTCGCAGCAATTTCCTTGCTTGCATTATCATCCTCATGTTTCTAATAACTGGGATACGTGTTGTAATCACCACAATATTCAGTTCAGTCACAAGCATTCAGTAATTCTAATGGAATAATAGTAAAACGAGTTCCTCCAGGACAGTTGACAGTGCAAAAAAAAATAAAGTTTTTCTTTCATTTTCATTTTGCTACGCTAGATTTTAATTTATTTTAAACTAACTATTAACAGGGATAATATTGTAACCCTGTATTATTATTATAAGGAAACATGATGAGCTGTCTGTTCGCAAGCTGTAGTAGTTGCAAGTATTTTTTTTACTTATATAGGTCCGTGCTGGGTCCTTTAATTTAACATTAATTTTACGCGCAATAGTCTTATTTTTGCTTTTGAACTTCTTACTATATAAGCGTGCGTGTGTGCGTGGGTGGCGTGCATAATACACTTTGTTTACTTTTATTTTACTACCAACTCAACTTAAATGCTATTAAAACAGCATCACGCCCTGATCCTGATGGCATTGTTTGCCACTAGTGTAATTTATAATTATAACATCACTAGCAAAAACGTTTTATCCAAAATTTCATACAAAACAGAAATGGTGGTGGACGGCCGAAATTGACCATAGGGTCCCACCCGGAAACAAAGCATTCTACAAGCTTTCAACTCTAGCCTCATTCCCTTGTTGCGATGAGTAATGATTATGCGAGACCAGAACAGGTGGAAATGTCGGAATCTTACAAACATCGTGGCCGCAACTGGTATCAGAAGGCAGATGATCAGCGTGACCATGATGCTCTCAAGTAGCATCATGCTGTAGAAAAGGAATGGGATGGTGTCCAGCAGCCGAATTGCAGCAAAGTAGCCCAAGACGCAGAGCGTCATTCCAACCCCAATACATGCCGGAGCAAACAAATCCAAATTCCCGTTGGCCTCAACCGACAACAAGCTCGTTTCCCTGAAGAGTTGGAGACTCTTCTTCCAGCGGCGGACCACTGCCACATGGTTGTCAAAGTGATCCTCCTTGGCAGGAAGGAGTTTTTGCTTCTTATTAGCAATCCTCATACTTCCATTTGTGTGGCCTCCTCCTGTTGTTGTTCCCCATTTTTGTGGTACTGGTACTTGGACCTGGTTGGACCCGTCGGCGTACGTTCCTTCCATCATGTCGTTGAGGGTAACAGTTGCAACAATGAGAACAATCATGACAAAGATGGAGGGAAAGACGAGCGGACAACAGGAGCAGAGCAGGATGAGAGCAGCTATTCCCTTTTGGATAGTGAGCGACGGGATGTATTCCTCACCCAAGGTTGGTTCCACAATGTTGGACATGGTGACTCTGACAATTACACTGGCTGGGTCATATGGCAATATGAAGGGAAGGAATAGACCACCGAGTGGGAATGCCATGAAGCCGCCAGCCACGCCCAGTGTGGATAGCTCAACAAGAGGGCGATAATATGATGGACCTAGAAGGAAAACAAAAAACAGGATTTAACGAAGCATAAGCATAGTAGGTATTTTATTTTTATATTTACGTTCCAGTTCCAGATTCACATTTGCTTTTTAGTTGTTGTACCATCATCCTTTCCACTTTTCCCTTTCCCCTTCAGATTATTCATTACCCAGCAGTAGGAGGAGGCTGTTTGTTGGAAAACGTTAATTGTGATAAAGACGTATGTGAACATGGCCACAAAATATACGTTCAACATCAACTCCTCCACCTTCACGTTGTCGTCACTTCCGGAGCTCATGGTCATCATCTTGGAGAAGAGGTACTTGCTCCGGACAATCACTATCCCGTAGCCCAAGGCACAAATGGTTTGAGTGATCAGCCACATGTACGACTTTTTCCAGTGACGGATTCCCACGTCGTGGGCCGTGTACCGGCCACCACCACTCTTCTCATCGTTGAACCTTATTGGCAGTTGGGGGTATAATGTTTGAAGAAATTGGAGGATTTTGTGGAGAATAGCCCATCGTCCCAGTTTGCCTAGTTTGTCAAACGTTTGTCTGTTGATCAGGTGGAGTAGCTTATTCACAAACGACATAGTTGTAGGAGTAGGATTCTCCATTTTGCTTTTGTTTGCTTGCTCACATGCTGGCTTTAAAAGTAAGTTTGTCAAAAAAAAGCTAGTCGTGAAGTGAACAAATTTAATATATTTTATTTTCTTGAGGATATACCGAACGAAGGACATGTTCTTATATATTGATATTGATTGATTGATTGATTGATTTATTGGTAACAGCTCTTCTTTCCGGGCTTGCCCAGTGAGCTTCATGTATCATGGTTAAAGAATTCGAAACAACCAAATTAATAAAAAAAAGTATCTCAATATTGATAATAAATCCAACCGGTTGGATTTATGGAAAAGCTACTACATTACCGTGTGTAAATAATAGAGTCCCTTGCAACATAACGGCTTGTAATTCCAACGAGTGTGTTTTGCTTGTGGCTCTCTGTCATTTACGTAGCTATTTAAAAAAACTTGTCTCAAAGTGGAAAATGGAGTTTTTTTGCGTATATACATATAGCCGACAAGGAAATGTTGCCCAAAATGATTTGTCGTCACGTCAACTTATTTTTCTACATCAACACTTTGTTAAGAAAATTTAATAAACCACATTATTTCCTTCAGGATTCAAAAGGCATGATACCAAAATTCCCAATGGCATAATAATATAGCGTCATTCTTCTAACATAGGCTTGGAAAGGAAATTGAGTATAAAACTGAGAGTGACATTGCGAAAAAGGGGAAAACTGATAAAAAAAGTGGAGCAGGGGCGCTGGCTGGTTGGTTGTAGCTCGATTTATTTGTAGAATTCCCAAATAATAATGCGGTATAACAATGACGAAAAAGCATGGTAGACGATGTATTATCGGAGAGAGAGAGAGCGGCGGAGCAGAATCATAAAATAATAGTCAGTCAGTTCGCATTAATTTAAAATATCCTTTTGCTTTCATCATCATCATGTTCCTAACAACTGGGTTACTTTTAATCCTGGCATTTTTTACCCTTCTCATCAAACTGATCAAATCATTCAGTTCTAACGATGGAAAGGGAAGACCTTCTTCGCCGGGTAAAGCAATTCAGCAGAAAATTTCTGAAATAAAATGCTTTCCCCATTTCCCCTTGCTTTAATTTGATTGGATTTGGATTTTTTGTAGGGCCATCCTGGGCCCTCCCGTTGCTCAACCACCTGCTTCAGGTCGGAAGACGGGCACTAAACTCTCAGAATTCCATTAAAGCAACTTTAAAATATTATTATATTATTTTGTTGAAGGTGAGGTGAGGTTTGGCCTAGGTCTGCGGACTCATTTTGTCCCATTATTCCAAGTCCACATACTTTTATATCCAAGATTTGGATGGGGTCATAAGTCAAATAAAATAGAGAGTCCCCGGAAAGCGTGGAAAGCGTTTTTTTACCCAAGTGAGATAAATTTGATGCTGGGCGTTGGGGTTTTTTTTAGCAATGTGAGGTGAGGAAAGTGTCCACCTGGGGGAAGGGGGTGGACATTCGGAAACTGATCAAGAAAGGAAGAGGAAGCGAAGCCCCTCCCTCCTTCAAAAATAACCTTCTCACCACCAATTCATTTCATACTGAAATAAATACTTGTATAGCTACTGTGCTGGAGGGAGGCTCATCTCCAGGAGGAAAACCTGTTATTGCAACAGCAAAAAATATTATTATCGAGCTACCTCTAACTAATGCCTACTCACTCACATCAAACAGCTCTTGTTGCATATACTATTATATATTTTTGAAGCGCACATGCGGACAGGGCCATGGCCAGTAGAATCCACTGTCTCCAGATCCCTTGTTTAAAAAAATACTTAGTAAACCTGTTCATTCATTCCTTTCCAGGCGGCTATGATGTCATTTTCCTCATGGGTTTTGTTTGATGTAGTTTTTACATGGAATAATCCACATATATCCTCCTCCTCCTCCTCATCATCATAAAATCAGCTTGAAAAAGGTGAACTGCAATGTGGTTGGTTTGGTGGTACTTGTGTATCATTTTGGGTCGTGGATTTGGCAAAAGAGTGGACGACAGCGAATGTTCTCTAGAGATTGATTTTACTCTGAGCAAGAAAGAATGGTGCTTATTTATCAGAAGATCCGAAGAAGACAGAGCTGAGCAACATTCTCATCTTCAGATCGCAGTCGTCGTCAGTCATCCTTCCTTTCTTCATCATCATCATGTTCCTAACAACTGGGATTCTTGTTGTAATCTGTACAATAATTATTGTCTGTTTCAAATTCAGGGGGCAGGCATTCAGTTCCAGTTCCAATGGGAGTCGAAGAAGCCCTCCAGGTAGAGTTTAGAAACATTATTTTTTTGCATTGTTTATTAATTTGGAACAAAGTGAGGCTCTTCATTCAGCTATACTTCCTATTTAGTCTACCTCTAGGCGGACGGAAAATTGGGTTTTATTTTTTAGCTTGAGGCTTAGCTGGGAAGGAAACAAAGTTGTCAAAATCATATTGTCATTTGATATTTATTATTACTTACATCAGGATATTACGTAAAAGGAAATTACAAGACAATAATATCCTGTAAAACATTCCGCATTTCGATATCAAAAAGGGGAAAAGCGTAAAAATGAGCAAGGTTCTGGAGCAATTTTAATTTGAGGAAATCGACTATGAATAATAAAATAAGTAGAATAGGGGCGCTGGCTGGCTGAAAGCAGCTCGCATCCATTCCATCACTGTTTTCGTCATCATCATATAATGTTCCTAATAACTGGGACACTTTTTGCCATCTGCACGTTCCTCTGTTTTAAATTGTCTCAAGCATTACTGAGTTTCAATGAAAAACGAGGTCCTCCAGGTTGTTCAAACAACTTCTTCATGTGCTTTTTAATTCAATTCCTTTTTGTACTGTTTTAGTACAACCTTATTGACTTGATTGATTGATTATTATTATTAGGGCCATCCTGGGCCCTTCCTTTCCTGGGCCACCTCCTCCTCCTGGGGAGAAAGCCCCACGTCGCATTTAAGGCCTGGAGGAGCCGCTACGGCCCCATTGTGAGCTGGAAAATGGGGCCCAAGAACGCGGTCGTCCTCTGCGAAGCCAAGCTCATCAGAGAGATGTTCGGGAAGGAGGTGGCGGCGGGCCGGGATCACAGCCCCATTTTTGACATGATCACTGGCCGAACTGGAGTGGTGCTTTGTGATGGGAGGAACTTTGCCGAGCAGCGCTCCTTTGCGATGAGGACCTTCAGGGAGCTGGGATTCGTCAAAGGTGGGTCTCTCGAAAACGTCATTTTGGAGGAGGGGGAACGGCTAGTTAAGTACTTGGAGGAGAGGGTGGAGAGCGAGGTGGAAATAAGTGGCGTGTTCACTGGCGCCGTCCTCAACAACATGTGGACGATCCTCTCCGGGGAGAAACACGACTGGACGACGACCTCCTCTTCCGACCTGGACCATATCAAAGTTTTTGAAAATTTCTATCGGTAAAAGAAAAAGTTGCTCACGCATGTCCCTCTCATTTCAAAACTTGCAACTCATTTTAGAAAAATATTGTGCAGGTGTTTCAACATCGTTGCGGAAACGGGGCTGCTCATTGCCCCGTGGCTGAGACATGTCATTCCTGGCAGGTCCGGGTGGAGCGGATGGGTCAAGGCAAACGACGATTTTGGGAAATTGGTGGAGAATGCCGTCACCAAACGACTACTGGCCTCCAAGGACGCGGAAAGTGCATCGTACGTTTTTATGGCTTTTTTGCATTGCAATAATGTTTTTCATTGAATATAAGCTCCATCGCGGACTGATTATTAAAAATATTGTTTGCTGTAGGGATTTCATTGGCCAGTACTTGACTCACATGGAGGGAGTGAGGGACCCGGGCTCCAGTTTCTACAAGGAGACCGGAAGTAAATCAATCAATCACAAAAGCAAAACTAATTAATTAATTAATTACAGAAAATGCCTCTTTGGAATTCAATCTTTGGCTGGTTGCATTATTTATTGTTCCATTTTTATGTCAAATCCCAGGACGGAATCTGAGGGGCACAGTTATGGACCTGGTGGGTGCCGGAGCGGAAACAACGTGCGGTTCAAAAAATTCTCCAAAATAATTGTTATTTCATCATGGGCAGATTTAAGCTGCAACTTTCTTTTTTTTTAAATGTGAAGGTCGGGAGCTTTAGAGTTTGCCATGTATTACTTGGCTCACCACCCCGGAGTTCAAGTGGAGCTGCAGAAGGAGCTGGACACTGTCATCGGCTCTCGTCTCCCTTCCCTGTTGGATAAGTACGAAAACTGTAGTTTCTCGGACATGTTGACACATCCAATTATCTGCAAACCGTAATTTACCCTTTGAAATAGACTTCCATATCTGGAGGCAGTTGTGTGGGAGGTGTTGCGCCTTGCAAGCCACATCCCAATTGGAGTTCCTCATCGACTCATGGAAGCCGTCGACGACTTTCACGGCTACTCCATCCCAAAGGACACGCTCCTCTTTGCAGACATTTACAACGTGAACCACGACCCAGAGATCTGGACCTTCCCGGAGGAGTTCAATCCCTCTCGATTTCTAAATGCCAAGTGGGAGCTGAGCCGGACCGAGTCGGTGATTTCATTTAGCGTCGGGAGACGCCGGTGTGCTGGCGAGAGTGTAGCCAAGTCGGTCTTGTTTCTGTTCCTCGCGTCCGTTTTTCAGAAATTCAGTGTGGAGCCGGTTGGGGACAAGGGGAGGTTTTCCCTGGAGGACGTCGTTCCAGGACTTGGATTGAAAGTGAAACCTTTCCAAGTTGTGTTTAAACTGAGAATCTAAATAAATTTTATTGGACTGGTCGTTATGATGCACGATCTTTTCGAACAAATATATGTGACAAATAAAATAAATTGTTTTACATTTGCAACTCCATCTGAATATTTAAAAAAAAATCCGTGTTTCACGGTTACACGAGAGGTCATGCTCATCATTGTGACATTGTGTGTTTTGATGAAGGACATGTGAACATGTGAATGTCTGGCATGTGACGCAATGACTGCATATAACCACCAACCTGAACCTCTGTCACCAACGCAGTAAAACCTGTTTTTCGAAAAAAAGAAAGAAGACTTGTCTACCTCTCGCAGAGAGAGGGAGAGACAGGCATGATGAGCACGGCGAGAACAGCCAGTTCATTCATCTCCTGCTGAATGAATACTCTGAAATCTGCTCACAATATTTCTCAGTTGAAGATGATAATGAGGATTTTCAGCCTAGTCGGGCGGTGGAGATGAGATGGGAATGCAAACGAGGTTTTTTTTGCAGTACGACATAACATATTATTATATTGTATGATTCCCCAATGATAACACAATCTGCTTGTATTTTCCGCATCATGTTTGTGGATTGGGATTTTTGTTCATGCTCATCATCATCGTCAGTTCGCAACCATCGATCGTTGCCTTCATGTTCAACATGTTGCTGTTAACAGGGATATTACTACTACTAATCACGACTATTTGTCTGCTTCAAATTGTGCCAAGCATTCAGTAATTTCAATGGGAGTCGGAGCCCTCCAGGTAGTCTGGATATTTTCCATTTGATATATGAATTCATCTTGTTCCGCTCACCCCGGAGCGGAGGCATAACTTAATTATTATATTAGGTCCATCCTGGGCCGTCCCTTTTCTGGGTCACCTCCTCTTCCTCGGGAAAAAGCCCAATCTGGCGTTTAAGGCCTGGCGGGCCCGCTACGGGCCCATTGTGAGCTGGAAAATGGGCTCGAAACCCGCACTCCTCCTCTCCGACTTGAAGCTCATCAAAGAGCTTGTTCGGGAAGGAGGTGGCTTCCGGCCGGGATCACAGTCCCATCTTCGACGTCATCAGTGGTCGAGCGGGACTGCTCACTTCGGAGGGGAGGACCTCTTCCGAGCAGCGCTCCTTCTCGATGAGGACCTTCAGGGAGCTCGGACTGGTACACGGGGGAGCCCTGGAAACGACCATTTTGGAGGAGGGTCAACGGCTAGTTAAACATTTGGAGGGGAGGGCGGACAGCGACGTGGAGGTAACTGGCCTGTTCACCGGCGCCATTCTCAACAACATGTGGACCATCATTTCCGGGGAGAAACATGACTGGACAGTCTCTTCCGACCTGGAGCATATCAAAGCGTTAAACGCCTACTTTCGGTAATAGCAAACGAGCTCACCTTTTTTTACATTTGTACGACGACATTTGCAGAGGGGAAGCATGAAGGGTGATCGTATGATCATCAAGACCCTTTGAAACACGTGGAATAAAGGCGGCGGATTACAAATGGACAAAAATATTTTTTTCAGGTATATAAACAAGGTCACAGAAACAGGGCTCGTGATTGCTCCGTGGCTGAGGTACGTCATCCCTGGCAGTTCCGGCTGGAGCGGATGGCTCAAGGCCAGCGAGGATTTCAGAGCAGTGGTGGAAACTGCCGTCAACAAGCGACTAGAGTCTAATGACGCTGAAAGCTCTTTGTAAGTAATCATAGTCTATAATAAATATTTATTTAGTCAAATTTGCGAGCTGGGGAACATGGTTGCAAAGGTTTGCTTGTATTTTAGTGATTTCATTAGCCAATATTTGGTGCACATGGAGGGAGTGAGCGACCCAGAGTCCAGCTTCTACAAGGAGACCGGAAGTAAGTGCGTGACCGGTTTTGTGTACATAATTTTCAAAAGTATTAATTCTTTCTTTTGAATGAATTTTGATTCCAAGATTTCACCACTTTTTTAGAAAAAAATCTGAGGGCTACTGCTTCTGACCTGATTTTTGGCGGAGCGGAAACAACGTACGTACTTACGATTAGTGCTCCAAAATTATCATTTGTTAAATTTATTATGACAAGTGTGAATTGCTATAATATAACCATTCAAATTTGAGATCGGGGGCTTTAGAGTTTGCAATGTTGTACTTGGCTCACCACCCTGGAGTTCAGGTGGAGATGCAGAAGGAGTTGGACACTGTCCTTGGCTCCCGACTCCCCTCCCTGATGGATAAGTAAGAAAGCAGAATAAAATAATATATATTCAACTCCTTGTTGACAAACCCTAACCGACGACCTCTTGCCTTGCATTTTAAGACTTCCATATCTGGAGGCCGTGGTTTTGGAGGTGTTACGTCTCGCGAGCCAAGCCATAATCGGATTTCCGCACCGACTCATGGAAGCCGTCGACGACTTTCACGGCTACTCCATTCCAAAGGGCACGGTCGTCTTTGCAGACATTTACAACGTGAACCACGACCCGGAGACCTGGACCCTCCCGGAGCAGCTCAATCCCTCCCGCTTTCTAAATGAAAAGGGGGAGCTGAGCCGGACGGAGTTGGTGATTCCATTCAGCTTGGGGAAGCGCCGATGTCCCGGCGAGAGCCTGGCCAAATCAATTCTCGTTTTGTTCCTTGCGTCAATTTTCCAGAAACTGAGTGTGAAGCCGGTTGAGGAGCTGGAGAATTGGCTGGACCACGTGGTTACGGGGATTTCCTTGAAACCAAAGCCGTTCCAAGTTGTGTTTAAGCCCAGAGCCTGCTGAAAGAGGAAAAAAGACATGAATAAAAAGTTTTTATTACGAAATAATAATAATAATATGCTTATTGATGTATTGCATATGGTTCGTTTCCTTTCATTATGCGGCAATAATAAAATAACCAATCGTCCATAAGCTAAAGCCTGGGCATGGAATAACCTATATGACAACTTACTTCCGACATTGCAAATTAAATACTAATGGCTAAAAATGTTTGCTCATTTCTGAGGAGGAGGAGGGACTCAGAAAACTTCCCATTTCTGCTCCCCCATCAATCATGCATGAAGCGTCCATTCAAGATTCTCAACTGTGTCAAACTCGTTGGGTGTAGGAGAACGCGTGGTGAGAATATATTTGGATGCACGGAATCCAGTATAATCTACCAGGAGACCGGAAGTAAGTCAACCACAAAAGCAAAATTAATTAATGTCAGAAAATG